>PITA01015211.1:0-31685 GCA_004023965.1 Spilogale gracilis
AGTCTCGAGGGATCACCCCTCAGAGCCAACCGTGGCAAGGAGGGGGTCCACGTTGAGTCTGCCACCACCCAGAGAACCCAAAACCAGAAGCTTGGGGAGAAGGGGCCTCAGTCTCTGAGGGGGAAGGGAGTGAAGCTGGGACTGGGGGGTGGGAACTCCACTTTCTGGAGACTGGGGGTGCCAGATGGTTTATTCATAGTGGGGGCAGGGAGTAAGAAGTTGGCCTCAGGTCTCTGAGGAAAGTGAACCAGACTGCAGAGAAATGAGTCATTAGGGTCTGAGCAGAGCACTAGTAACAGGGGTGGGTGTGTGTGTCAGGGCACACGTGTGTGTGTGTGAGGGGGAAGTTGGACCAGTGAGGTGGCAAGTTCAATTCTGCCCATTCTCCTACTGCAGAGATGAGCCCCCATCTCTCCCCCTCCTCAGAGCCAGCTCAGGCCAGCTTGCTTGTCATTGCAGATTCCGGTGACTCATCTCCCTGCACCAAGTCTCAGCAGTGGCACAGCAGAGAGGGGGCAGGCAGTAATGGGGTGAGGGTGGGGGCGTCAGATAATGGGAGAACCAACAGCCAGGCACCCTCTACCCCAACCCCCAAATCCCCACAGCCCTTTGCTTCTGAGGAGCAGAGGTTTTTGAGTGTGTGTTAAAAAAGGGGGGGGGGTAGTGGGGAGACACCAGGGAAAAAAGAATTACCTATCATGTGCCCCTCTCCAATTCCCTGAGCAACCCTAAATGCCAAGAGGGGACCCAAGGTTTGGGACCAAGGAGATCTGGCTGGGACGAGACACCTTGGGTCTTGGGAGGAGGGAGAACGGGCACAGGCGGGCTGCCTGCCACCCCGACCTCCTACCCTGAGTGGTCAGTCAGTACTTGAGGGCAAGCTGGCCAACTGGGCGCCGTGGGGAGCAGACGCCACAGGGAGGGGGGCCCCCTTGGCGGCGGGAAGGTGGCAGTTGTGGCTGGCAGGCAAGGTGTCCAGGGAAGGAAGGGCCCCCTCTGTCATGGCACTCTTCATCCTCCTCACTGTCCCGGGCCCATACCTCCTGCAGTAGGTCAGCCTGCTCAATGGCCTTCAGCACACTCTTCTTGGAAGTGTCCTGGACATCACCCCCCATCAGAAACTCATCCAAGATGAAATAGGCCTTCTCAAAGTTGAAGATAATGTCCAGCTCACACACCTAGGAGGACATGGAGAAGGCGGAGTTGAGTGTCAAGGTGCATTCTCACCTCACCAGCACCCCAGCCACCCATCTCTTTTCTTCTTATGGCTCCACAGTCTTCTTCATGACCACTGCTCCCACCTTGAGCTCCTGCCCCAGGCCTATGAACCCCCGAGCCCCAAAGCCTTAGTACTCAGTTTGACTTTTCCTTCTCCTCTCGCCTCTTTCTCTGAGAACATGAAATACGAGCTGTCCTAATCTACCCTTGACTGTGATTCCTGCTGCCTTCCCCCTAAAATTGTGCCATTGTTTCCCACCAAGGGCCAGGCTAGCCTCCCTCCCTGGGCACTTCGGGGCAGGGAAGGAGGAGATTCTGGATCACAGGTGGAAAAACGTGAGTGCCAAACAGGGCCCTGCCTCTACACAGCTAGATGGACATGAAATTTAATTTCTCTGAGTCTGGTTTCTCATCTGAAAATTGAGATAACAACACCTACTCACAAGATAAAATGAGGAGTAGACATGAGGGCCTGAAAGCACTTTGTAAGCTGTTAATTTAGAATACAAATGATGGAATTATTACTTTTCCCTGTCTAAGATCTGAGCTGACTATTCATGCCCAGGCTATGCCCCCGATCAGTTAATCCAGACTTGCCGGGCAAGGGACCCAGGCATCACTAATTAAAATAAATAAATTTAAAAAAAATCAACTCTCCAGAAAATTCCAATGCAAAGTCAAGGTCAGGAGCTACTGATAAAATCTGAATGTGTTCTCTGTCCTTCTGCGAGATATCGGAGCTGAGCTCTAGATGAACTGACTGAGTGGCATATTCTGGTGTGCACCACCCCCCCTACCCCCCCCACCCCCGCCCTGGGCTGATTAAGGGATATGGCTAATAGGCTTAAGGCTTAAAGAGGGGAATTAATTACTGTTCTCACTGTTCCAACTTCACCTCTTCCAAATCTTCCAGGCAGAGACTGGAAGGGTCTTAGGGTTTGGTAGAAAGAGGGGACTGCTGAGTATGGACAGGGCGTTTGGGGAGACTTACGCTGCCAAAGTACTTGTCCAGGAGCTCCACATACCGGTGGATCAGTTCCAGCGTGATGAGCTCATTGTCTTGGCCTTCGATGGCGCAGCAGAAGTAGAGGCTGGCATATCTGTGGGTGGGGGCACATGCGGGGGCTGCTGGAGGGGCTGCTGGGCCTACTTCAGGACCTAGGTGCTGTGCGCCCAAACCTCCCATTTCTCCTCATTCCCAGTGCAGGGTCTGGGTCTGTACTAGACACAGGCCCGATGGCCCCGGGGTATGCAAATAGTAGCAACTCACTCTACCTCTCGGTGGCTCTCACAAGACAGAGACAAACATGCAAGCTCTTTCTCCCTTGCCCTCTGACCTGTTCAGTTTGACTCAGCAAAAACCTGAGCCAACTAATCCACCTGCTCAGAGATGGAACTGGAAAGGGCATGTGTGTGTGCATGCACACATGTTGGGGGAGAGGAGGTACAGGATCTATTACTATTTAATGAGGCTGCAAGGGACACAAGTGATGGGCAGGATAAGGCCTTGGTGACAGAGGTATGTGTCAGGCATGAGCAAAAGAAGCAGGAACCAGAATCTCTTCCAGGTAAGTTTGGAAAGTAAAGGAAGCTGGAGTTCATCACTGCGCTCCAGATGTCCTTAGCTCCCAGTTCTCTCTGACCTTATTGCTCAGCCATTTGAACCCACTACCAGACCCCCTCCAGCAAGATCCAGACAGCTATGGAAAGTTGGTGGCGAGTCACCTCTTATAGACGACTTTGAGATCCCTCCACTCCAGAAAGCTGCACATCTTTGGCTTGCGAGCCAGAACAACTTGCATAAGCTCCCGGACCATTTTCTTTCGCTCCTTGTCTGACGTGGCCAGGTACCATTTCTGCAGCCGCAGCTTCCCCTGCCGGCTGAACAGCAGCATAAATCGCATCTAGGGGCAGGGAGCAGAGCTGAGGGTCAGAGATTTGTTCCTCTGGGTTTGTTTACTCCATCCAGAAACACAGCCACGGATGTATCCCACAAATGCGTCTAACTCTTCTCTATTCACAGCTCCCATGGGCTTCAAATAGCAGCCCTTGCTGTCAACTCTGGGTATTCCCACTAGCAGGTGCCTTTCCTTCTGAGGCATGTCAGAGCTTTGGAGTCTGTCATTTGGGTTTAAATCCTGGCTCTGGTAGTGGAAAAATTTGCCTCAGATTATTTTATGTCTCAGGACCTCAGTTTTTTGGTCTGTAAAATGGGTATAATAAAAGTACCCACCTGTTTGGAGGGATTAAATAAATTGATATATGCAATTGTGCCTGTCACATGGTAAGGACTGTAACACCTTAAGTGTCACTATTATTATTCCTTCACCTCCTGTTTCCTACTTCTGTCTTCCAAAGGTCATTAAAATGCCTAGCACAGTGACAAGCAGCTCATAGCTGAAATCAGAGATGTCTGCTTTCTTCTATGGTCCTTCTATCCACTACCATGCTGAAATGGGGTATTTTGTCTCTCCAGAAGCTATCTCAATTCTCCACCCCATCCCTAGCCATACACTCTTGCCGATGGCCCCAGTGCACTGCCCTCCAGTGCCGGTCATATGCCCAAGGGTAAATTCCACCCTATTCGCTCCTCAACCAACAGTCCTCTCTTTCTCCCTTTTAGGGTGCCTCCTGCTGTGCACCCACTCCTCTCCAGATACTAGATGACCAATTTCCTTTTCAGTTCCTCCGTTAGGACACCGCCATCCTGGGTGGTTCTTGGAGCTTTGTGGAACAAAGTGCATGCTGAGTAGAGTGAGGAGGAGTGCAGAGCCCTTACTACCTCATGCACCCCCAGTTTCCCAGTTCCAGGCGGTGTCTACACCCTGGAGTTAGCTCCTTCTCCCTGCGGTTCTCCTCTCCCTGGGCATTACCAAGGGCTGGAATCCGTGGGTGTTTGAAACTGTACTTGTTTAGTAAACTAAATGAGAAGTCAAGGGGGTTTGGTGGTGAGGAAGGCGACACGCTGCTAGCGTGGCGGGAGGGCAAAAGAGGGGCACAAGGGAGCCCTCCGCCTCTGAGATTGGGGGGCGGGGGAAAGGGAAGCCAGCAGGAAGACGGATGGCCTGGACTCCGAAAAAAGAAGGGGTTGGGGGGTGGAGAGCCAAGAGCACGGGAGCCGGGGATCTGAAGCCTGGGTCCTGGAGAGCAAGACCTCGAGCCCACTTGGCTTTCCCACCTCACCCAGCCTGTAGGTAAGCAGGGGGATAAACTGAGGCAGGACGTCCACTCCTCGGACCCGGAAACTCTCCCCTCCCACACACCGCTCTCCCCGCCGGCCGCCGTTCCTCTGGGCTGCAAGGGAACAGAGGGTCTCGGTGACCCGCCAACCCCGCCGCCTCCCTTCGCCAGCAGGCCCCCGCGCCCCTCTTCCTCCGGCGACTTCCCTGCGGCGGCGATTGGGAGCCCCTGGACAGCCACCCGCGCGCTCCCACCGGCTCGGGACGGTCCCGCCGTCCCCTAGTCAGCCCCCTCTCGCCCCCCCTTCGCCCCCCAAATGCGCCCCCTCCCCGCCCCTTCTCCCTAAAGCCATTTCCAGCTGCTCTTCCTTGCGAGGCCGGCTAGCCCACCCGCCCGGGTAAGTGAGGCCGCTAAGGACCGGAAGAGGAGAGGGCGGCCCCCATAGAGGGCGGCCCCCAAGGACCCCCGCAGGTGCAGCCCACGCCCCTCGGTTCCCCCTCCCCTCCCTCTCCACACAGCCTACCATCCTGCAGCCCCCGGCTCGGCGCGTCCCTCTTCGGCCACCGTAGCGCCAGCTCCACTCCCTTTCTTATCCTATCTCCTCCTTCCCTCCCTCTGGTTTGAGGCCCCGCCCCGTCCCGCCCCGGCTCGGAGGCCCTTCGAGTGGCGTACCGCGCAGGCGCCAGATCTGCGGGGCGCGCGGGCGGGGCTGGAGGCGGAGAAGCGGAAGCCATGGCAACCAGGTCCCCGACTTCTGCTTTGAGTAGCTCTGTCGTTATGGTAACAAGGCCGTCTGGTGGGCTGGTTGGAGAGTGGGGGAGGAGGACAATGAGGTCCTCGCGCTTCGGAACCTTGGGGGAAAAAGGCGGGAAAAGGGGTGAGAGGTGGAGGGGACGACTGTTGGAGTTTGTGGGGAAGCAGGGAGGGGGCGAAGGAGAGGGCGCAGGGTGGGAACTGGATGTGGGGAAGGAGCCCTGATTTGAGGACTTGAGGAAGACTAGACAAAGCGTGGTGGTGGTGGGGTTGACATAAGTATGGAGCCCCAAATAGATATATACTGAGAACCTGCTAGATGCGGCACCCACCTGAAGTAAGGTAAGTATGCAAGTAATGAGGGAGATAGGAAATAAAAGAGAAAAGGGGGAGCTGATACGAAAGCGCTGTGAGGAAAAGGGGGAGGAGCTTGAGTGAAGGCAAATGGGGAAGAAATACAGAGCATTTTAAAAGGGTAGCACGGGTCGAAACTAAAAAGGGACACGTGTAACCTGGACACAAGTGTAAAGTTGAGGCTGTGAATTAGAATACGGGCCTTTCGACCGATGGCGTGCACGTGCGTGCGAGCATGCGCACCTGTGCCTGGGTGTTTCCTCTTGGCAAGTGAAGCAATTGGCAGGTCGGGATAAGAGAAATCCTTCCATTTTATTATGTTGAAAATAATGTTATTATTTTTTGAAAGCACTTGAAGCAATTGTTGCTAAGGCCTCACCCATCTCCATTTTATGTTTTTTTTTTTTAAAGATTTTATTTATTTATTTGACAGAGAGAGATCACAAGTAGGTAGAGAGGCAGGCAGAGAGAGAGGAGGAAGCAGGCTCTCCACCGAGCAGAGAGCCGGATGGGGGCCTTGAGACCATGACCCAAGCCGAAAGCACAGGCTTTAACCCACTGAGCCACCCAGGCGCCCTTATGTTGTTTTTCTTACTCTAGGATATGAAATAATATGCTGTCGTGCAAGACAGGGGGCCTAATTCACCTGGGATACCGTCTGATCTCTGACTCTTACTACATGTGCGGCCTCAGGTGAGTCATTTAGTCCTCAGTCTCCTTATTGGAAAACTGAAGATGGCCATACCTGGCTGGCAGGGTTGTTTTGAGGTTGTATGGAAGGTATCCCGCACACGGTCAACATTTGTTGATATCGCTGCTTACTTTCTCCCTTTCTTAACTTCCTTCTTCTACTTTTTCTTTTTCCTCTTTGTCAATTCCCTTTCTGTTCTGTGTATACCTTCAGCTTGCCAATGATGTAGACATTGGCTGAACTATCTTGTTTTTGTTTTGTTTTGTTTTGTTTTGTTTTAGGTCAAGAATAAGATCAGTAAAGCCAGCTGTTGGAGTTAGGACAGGTAAATCATTAGGGAGTGAAAAGAAGGAAAGGAGATGTGGAGGAGGGCAGAAAGCAAAATAAATGAAAAGATATGTGCTCCTGGGGGTGAGAGGAAAGTTGTAGATAAAGAAGTAATGAGCAGTGAGGCAGAGAGGTAAAGCAGAGAGCTGAGCAACAGCGCTTGGAAATCTGGAAGCTTTAGAGATGTGAACTCCTACACTCCTTGGAAAGCTGATGCTTTCTAGAATTCCTTGTCTCAATGTGGTATGCCTTGCTACAGAAAAGAGAAGATTCATGAGAGAATTGTTAGAAGTATGGGTCTTGCTCATGTCAAGTCCTAGACTTCAGGTGGTTCAAACTAGTTTGAAGACGCTGGACCTCTTCTTCCCTGTTAGCAAATGAATATAGCAAATCTCTGAGTTGGTAGATCCAATTTGGCTTGTCTGCAGAAGAGTTCAGATTTGATGCGGTGGGCAGTTGGGAGTCATTATGGTTGCCTGAGTTGGTGGATAACTTGGTGAAAACAGTTTTAAGAAAGTTAATCTTAGGGGGGCGCCTGGGTGGCTCAGTTGGTTAAGCGACTGCCTTTGGCTCAGGTCATGATCCCAGAGACTCGGCATCGAGTCCCACATTGGGCTCCCTGCTCGGCCGGAAGCCTGCTTCTCCCTCTCACTCCCCCTGCTTGTGTTCCCTCTCTGGCTGTGTTTCTCTCTGTCAAATAAATAAATAAATAAACATTTTAAAAAAAAAAGGAAAGAAAGAAAGTTAATCTTAGGGCATCTGGGTGGCTCAGTGGTTAAGCATCTGCCTTCAGCTCAGGTCAGGATCTCAGCGTTCTGGGATGGAGCCCCATGTCGGGCTGCTTGCTCAGGTGTTCGCCAGGGAGCCTGCTTCTCCCTCTCCCTCTGCCACTATGCCTGCTTGTGCTCTCTCTCTCTCTGTGGCAAATAAATAAATAAAAATCTTTAAAAAAAAAAAAGAAAGAAAGTTAGTCTTATAGTAAAACAGGGAACAATTTGAAAGGATAAATGAAAGGCTTTGGGAATCCAGGCACAAAGATGAAATAGAGAGGGACATATTGGAGAGATACCTGTAATGGGCCCATCAACTGACATTGAGAACTCATCTGAGTAAAGGAGAAGGAGAAAGAGTCAAAGATAAGTCTGGAGGGTTAGAGGGGGGATTGGCCTTCATAGGTGATGACATTTGTATTGTCACCCTATAGACCATACTGACACCTCCCCAAGTCTTTCCTCTTCTGGTTGTGGATGGTGGTTCCTGTGGTGGTTGGAGAGGTGGCCTGAAGTCTTTCATCTTGATGAGTTTATGCTCTGTATTTCTCCTTGTGATGACTTCTGCATCCATTTTTAAAAGAAGATTTATTTATTTGCGAGAGAGACAGAGCAAGCTGGGGGAGGAGCAGAGGAAGAGGGACAGACTCTGTGCTGAGTGCAGAGCCCAATGTGGGGCTCGATCCCATGACCCTGAGATCATGACCGGAGCCGAAATTGAGTCAGATGCTTAACCAACTGAGCCATACAGGTGCCTCCATCCCCATTTTTGCACATTCTTTAAGTAGGCTGTAGTTCCCTGATGATGTCATTTGTAGTCATCTTTTTTTTTTTTTTTTTAATTGAGCTATTGGGACCTTACCATGTACTGTTCCTAACAGTCTGGACAGTTAGAATACCTTCCATGGTAGATGTTTGCCATTCTCTTTCACCTCCCAAGCTCTAATCTCACTTCCTAAGGCTTAGGAATTCCACGTTATGAGTCTAGGGGGAGATAGGACAACCTCCCAGGGAAGCATGTGAAGTTTTCTGACATTCGCTTTCACAGCCTTCTTTGGGACCACAGTGTTGGCATAGACAGTCTGCACAGTCCGGCCAGTCTGCACATCTGCTCAGACTTTGATCCAGGAAGGAATGAGGTGATGGAGGGGAGGTAGGACTCTGGCAGAGAGGCAGAGGATCGAAACTTAGGGTGCCAGTGCAGCGGCACCAATGGCAGTGTCCTCTGCCCAGGGAAGGTTAGGGTGGGGGCACTGGTGCTGTCTCTAGTTTAAGATCTCCCTCTGGTTCTCTGGCTCTCCTGGCAATTCTCTGAGCTCCCTAGTTTCCTTTGGTGTTCCCCTTAGCCAGAGTTGATTTCTGTTCCTGGGAACTAGGAATTCTGGTAAACTTCGTAAGCATGCCATACATGCTTACATGTTGGCTGCACGTGTAAGCCTCCTGTCACTTCCGTTGGCTTAGAAACTCCTTCAAGAATGGTGTCTTACTGGGATGCCTGGGTGGCTCAGTTGGTTAAGTGACTGCCTTCAGCTCAGGTCATGATCCTGGAGACCCGGGATCGAGCCCCACATCGGGCTGCCTACTCGGTGGGAAGCCTGCTTCTCCCTCTCTCACTCCCCCTGCTTGTGTTCCCTCTCTGCCTGTGTTTCTCTCTGTCAAATAAATAAAATCTTTAAAAAAAAAAAAGAATGGTATCTTATTCATCTCTTCTTTCTTGATGGCATCCTTCAGCATAGTGCTTGTGAATTGACATCCGTTATGATTGGTATCCACGGTTATCAAATCTAGATGTTTCCATCTTCTAATCCAAAATACACTTCATTCTCATTTTGTATATGGTGGTAGCATGTCTAATAGAGAGGTTACTTCTTTTGCCCTTTCTACTGTGCCCAGCACGGTGCCTGTCGTATAGCAGCAGATAACCAACATTTGTTGAATAAGTATACATAGGATCCCCCATTTGAAAATTCCATTGTTGGGGTACCTGGGTGGCTCAGTTGGTTAAGTGTCTGCCTTCAGCTCAGGTCATGATCCTGGGGTCCTGGGTGAAGCCCCACGTCAGACTCTCTGCTCAGTAGAAGCCTGCTTCTCCCTTTCCCTCTGCAGCTCTCCCTGCTTGTGCTCTCTTGCTCACTCTCTCCCTCTCTCTCAAATAAATATTTTTTTAAAAAAAGAAAGTTCTGGGGTGCCTGGGTGACTCAGTGGGTTAAAGCCTCTGCCTTCAGCTCAGGTCATGATCTCAGGGTCCTGGGATCGGGGCCCACATTGGGCTCTCTGCTCGGCGGGGAGCCTGCTTCCTCCTCTCTCTCTGCCTCTCTGCCTACTTGTGATCTCTCTGTCAAATAAAGAAATAAAATCTTAAAAAAAAAAAAATTCTGTTGTCACCTCAAGCTTCACTGAGGTGCTTTCTTCACCTTCCCCTGAAACCATCCCATCTTTTGGTTTCCCATCATGGTCAATGTCACGACCTTTCCATTGGCTTGAAGACTATAATCCCAGGACATGAAGGATAACAAAAAAATGGCTGTTTCAAGGGACATAGGCCAGACTTGCCTGACTAAATCAGGAGAGTGTTTCAAAGAGGGGGAGAGTTGACCGGCTGGGTTATCAGAGGAGAGAGGCAGCAATCTGAAGGCCAACCTGCTGACTTGGGGCTTCCAAGGGTGTGTGCCTTGAACATGACTTGCTAATATTGTTCCTTTGTCATTTTGTTCACATTGTTTTCTGAAGTGCTCTACCATTCCTGCCTCACAGACCCAAATAATACCTTATCCATCCTGTAAGTTTCCATCCATCTTCCTGTTCTGATGAGGCTTACACTCTGGTATAGACCATGGTGATCATTTTGACAGTGTTCCCTTCAACCTTTTTTGGCAGGGACTCACAGCTTTTTGGCGTCTACTTTCCTTAGGTACTTGATAGCAAGAAAGATCCTTATGCTTTTTAAAAGGGCTTCACAGTACCCAGTATCAAGTTAAGCTTTTAAATAAATACTTGTTAAATCATACAGGGTTCAAACTTGGCCAGATTTTGGCAGAAGCTGCAACTGCTTTGCTTCAAGAAGAGCTTTCCACTGGAGTCAAAGCGACATCTGGTGGCTAGGGAATAAAGGAAAAGGCTATGTGGTGGTAGGATGCGGGTGTACAGGCTGAAGGCTGAGGTATGAGGGCATGCTTATGGCTGGCCCATGGGGGCAGGGAGATCTGTGTTCACAAATGCCACCGAGGGGGGCAGCACAATGTAACAGAGCACAGAGGCATCTGGGCTGTTATGTAATCATAGTAATAATAATAATAATAACAACAACAACAACAGTGACAAGTTTCTCAACCCCTCTCTGCCTGGTTTCCTCATCTCAATATAAGCATTTGCTACTATTACAACGAAACTTACTTGAGGAACCACCTAAAAAAAAAAAGAGTTGCTTGGAAAACAGATGGTGTCTCCTTGACAAGTTTCATTCTGATGGAATATTTTTATCATGGAGGGATTTACAGAATGAGTCATACTCATTGCCCACACGTGGGCAGATAAATAATTCCACTGTGTGAGGTTTATAAGAAATGTGCAGTAATGAGGGCTGGAAGCAGATCTTGTTGGCTTTTCATTTCTAAAGAGATGGAGGAAGAAAGATTTGGAAGGGTAGAGAAGGGGGGCCCCTGGTGAAGGGCTGGGCAGGCTTTGTACTGTGAGGGCCACATCATTATCTCTGTCCCCAAAATATCTGAGAAAAGCGGAGGGCACAGTTAAATAGGGCACCTCCCGGAACAAACTCTTTCTGCGGGGGTGAGGCCTTCTGATGAACCCTTCTCTTCTGAGACTTCTCAGCAGGGATGGATGGTTTTTTGAACTGTACTCTGTCAAATCAGGCTAACTTGCTCTGCTTTTTGAGACTCTTTGAATTTCTGAGCAGAGCTGTTACCGATGGGTAAATCCTCAACAACTAGCCCAGTGCATGGAATTGGTGGTATTTTCAGGTGGTAAGGAGGATAGAAGGTCTCTCTGGGTCCCTGTATCCTCACGTTCTTGGACTATTACCTTCATGATTCCAGCTCCCCATTACAACCCCAAGGGGAGACCTGTACAAGAGGAAGGAAGGTACAAATACTTTAGTACTAGGTGAAGTTTTGGCTACAAATATCAGTGATCTTGTGAACTGGATCAGGCCACATCTAGTTTGGGCATCTCTGGTCTGAGCCAGCCAGAAGCAGGCCAAGTGGCCCCCTTTCTCTAGTTCTGTGATGAATTTCTAGTTCCATCTTGGTTCCACAGAACTCACCAGAGAATTGGAAAGGAAAGAAGGAGCACTCGCTGAGGTTGAGAACATCTTTCAAAAGCTCAGAGTAGGGTCGCCTGGGTGGCTCAGTTGGTTAAGCAACTGCCTTCGGCTCAGGTCATGATCCCTGAGACCCGGGATCGAGTCCCACATCGGGCTCCCTGCTCAGTGGGACGCCTGCTTCTCTGGCTGTGTTTCTCTCTGTCAAATAAATAAAATCTTAAAAAGAAAAAAAAAAAGCTCAGAGTAGCTACAGTGGGCTATGCATACTGGTCTCCTTTCCTTTCCCCTATCCTTCCCCCCATCTCCTTCCTTACTTTCCTCCTTCCTTCCAAAATTTACATTTAATTTCAGTATAGTTAATCCATATATTTTCTAAGGAGAGAGGAAGACTTTCCTTCCAGGTTTGATTGGGCTTTGGGGCCCCTCTTACTATATGGACCCTTAGGGGAGAAGAGAAAACCTGAAAAAACAATGAATCCAAAGAGAAAAATCCACAAGGAGAAGGTGCCAAACAACCACATCTTCTTTGAACATCTTAGAGCACCACGTTGGAGGCATCCAAGAAGGTCTCTGACTATCTCTCTAGAGGGAAACAGGAATGACAGGGTCAGGGAGAAGGGCTTTAGCAAATGTTGAATGATTGGGGAGTGAGTAGCTTGAATGAATGCCCTTTCTGAATTTACATCATAATCTAAACTTGCTCCAAAGAAGTCTAACACAATTTAGAGAAAATTATAATGTGAAGGTTTAGTTTAAGGCCTAAGATCTATCTTTATTCACAGCCATGGGCTTATTTAGGAAAGTTGTGAAGGCTTGTTTAAGCTTGAGAAGAAGTAAGATTCTAACCAGGCAGGATGATCAGTTTTGACTGTTTTGTGCCTTTTCAGAATGTTTATATTACTAGAGTCACTTGACCGCAAGGTTAAGAGGTTCTTGAAAGTTCCTTCGCCCCGCTGCTAGGAAGTTACCCTATGGACACATGAGCACATGTGCACTGGGATGAATGTGATCTCAGCCTTGTTGGGAACAAAATGACAATAAAAACGGCCATGGAGGGGCACCTGGGTAGCTCAGTTGGTTAAGCAACTGCCTTCGGCTCAGGTCATGATCCTGGAGTCCCGGGATCAAGTCCCTCATCGGGGCTCCCAGCTCCACGGGGAGTCTGCTTCTCCCTCTGACCTTCTCCCCTTTCATGCTGTATCTCACTCACTCTCTCAAGTAAATAAATAAAATCTTAAAAAATATATATATAGATATATGCTTATAAATACTTAGCAAAGTTCTAAAAGAACACTGAAGAAACTGGGGACCAATTAAGTTCCTATTTTTATCTTTTATCTTTTTTTAAAAAAAATATTTTATTTATTTGACAGAAACACAGCCAGAGAGGGAACACAAGCAGGAGGAGTGAGAGAGGGAGAGGCAGGCTTCCCACTGAGCCGGGAGGCTGATGCAGGGCTCGATGCTGCAATTCCAGGATCATGACCTGAGCCAAAGGCAGACGCTTAACAACTGAGCCACTCAGGTGCCTCCTATTTTTATCTTTCAAACTGAGTGTCTTACTATGAGCTCGTGTTTGGTATCCCTTAAACAAGTCACCTGATATTTAATATTAAATTTAGATTAAAATATATGTTTTAAAAGTATACCCTGACTGCAGAAGCTATCGCCACAAAGAGGTCATCCATAAACACTACCAGTGATGGAGAACTCCCTACCTACTAACTGTCAGACAGCATTTTGACCAAGAGCCCCCAGATGGTAATTAGTTTCTATTAAGACGAGACCTAGGGACTGGCTCAGTCTGAACTTACTCTTTTTTTTTTTTTTAAGATTTTATTTATTTGACAGAGAGAAACACAGCCAGAGAGGGAACACAAGCAGGGGGAGTGAGAGAGGGAGAAGCAGGCCTCCCGCAGAGCAGGGAGCCCGATGTGGGACTTGATCCCGGGTCTCCGGGATCATGACCTGAGCCGAAGGCAGTTGCCCAACCAACTGAGCCACCCAGGTGCCCCCTTAACTTACTCTTGATCGTGAGTTCATGAGTTCAAGCCCCACATTGGGCATAGAGATTTCTTAAAATAAATAAAGATTAAAAAGAGAGAGAAGACCCAGGTTTCCAGGGGGCTGGATCTATCAGTCCTATCTTTAGGGTTCTGGAGCTAGACAGCATACAATTTCGACAGATAGTTCTTGGTATTTTTTTCAGCTTAAAAGATGATTTTTTTGAAGGTATGAACAGCAACTAATTGGGGGAGGTATGACCCCTGGCAAGAGCCTTCAAGAGACTAGAGGAAGAGAATAAAAGTCTTTCCAGGATGTCATTTTAAGGAGGATATTAAGAGAGTCTATATCATAAAAGAGCCTTGTTTTCAAAGGAACCCGATCTGTACATGGGGATGGTGAGGGTAACACACACTCAAGCACTGTTACACACCTGGAAAAAGAGGTCTTGCTAAATGGCAAGAGAGTGATGGTATGGACCAGGTCACCCATGGGGAATGCCAGGTGAAGGAACTGGACTTGGTCTGGATTTTGAGAAGCAGGGAGTGGGATAGGTGCCACAGTGGGGGCATTTGGCAGGGAAGGCAATGGCATGAACAGAGATGTGAACCCACAGGGACAGTGCATATGAGCAGGCGTCAGGGCAGGTGGAAGGTGTTCAGAAGACCCCTCTTTCCTTTCAGAGGGTGACACCCAGGGGGAGAATTGTGCCGTGCACAGCATGTCCCGGGGGCCTTCTTGCAGAGGCCCCATGGTCAGCCCCGTGGACTCGCCCAGGGCAGGTCTTCGTACCTTGGGCTTGGGGACATATGTTTCATAAAGATCCTCTTTCCTGGAGGAGTCTGTGGACTGATGGGGTTCTGACTTTGTACTCTGTGAAATGTAGAAAGTCAAGACAGGGGCTCTTTTGGAATATTTTAATTTATTTATTTTATTTTTTAAAAAACATTTTACTTGTTTATGTATCAAAAGTGAAAAAGCATATGATTCAACACAACTTCAAGAATGTTGGACCCCACATTTGGGTATCCTTATGGGTACTGTGTGTAGCTGTCACTGTCCAGTGCATTATGAGAAACAAACAAACAAAGAACAAAGATTTTTCACTGAAGAGTACAGGGGTGGAGGGGTGGGGGCAGATTATTAGGGTCCTATTTGGATTACATTCATTCATTCATCTATGTGCAATTCTTCAACAAATTGGTCTTCATACCATGCCCCCTAGCTCATTGGTTTTCAGAAAGATTATCTAGGTAGGGTAGTCAAGTCCAAGCTCATGGTCTCTCTCATTCTCTTCTCTCTCTCAGTCTCTCTCCCCCTCTCTCACGTGTCCACTGCTTGCACACAGCAGCCGGAAATGACACATCGAAGTGAGTCACCAATGCGGCTGTGAATCACCCTGTAATTGGGGAAAGTTCTGTCCTGTTAGGTCGTGCAGCCCCTTGCTCTCCTGTTCCTAAATATATTGGAAAATTTTGAAACCACTCTGTCCTCGCTATAATCTCTCTGACCCACCACATCCTTTTGGTCCCTAAAGTTAGATAATCTTGGCAGGGGTCCTCTCCCAGAAAGGGAGAGGAGCCATGGGCCTCGGGAAGCCGCAAGGTGGCAGTGTGGGCCCCACCATGCTTGCCGCCCAGAGGGGCAGCCAGTCAAGGGGCCAGAGTGCTGAGATGCAAGACACAGACCACCAAGGAATATTACAAGCAAATACATATAATACATTTTTCTGAGAGTCCTCTTTCTCTCTCACAAGCACACAAGGACAAAGATGTGATAAATACTCAAGCACACCCCTGGCATCCACCCTCCCCACCAGGAGATTAGAGCCAAGAGCCAGGCACACATCTCACTCTTCTTCCTCCATTCCTGCAAAATAAAGTTAGTGGGAAGCAGAAATCTGCTCCTATGAGTAAACAAGTCACCTACACTCCAAAATAATATATGCACACTGTTTCTGGGGAGGGAGACGGGCTAGGTCAGGGCGGGTCTTCCCATAGGGCGGGCAGGTGCACTGGCTGTCCTCAGGACCTCTGAGCTCAAACTGAAAGGGTGCCTCTCCCGCTGGCCTTCTTTGGCCCGCTGCCAGCACCCTCAACAGTGGCAGACAGTGCAAGAGTGACAGCAACGTGACTGGAACACAAATCATTTCTACCAAGCACACAAAAGCTACCGTAAGCCTTGGGGTGCTGTCCTGCCAGGGTCTCGTGGGGTCCAGATGGGCAGAGCAGCTGCACCAGTGGTTGTCCAAGGTTTATAGTCTGGTGCGGAGACCCAGCTACACTTCAGAGGTCTCTCCGGGATGGCTCCACAAGGGAGTTTCACTGAAAGGTCCTCTTCCCCACTCTTGGCATGGCAGATTGGGAAGATTTACCTTTTTTTTTTTTTTTTTTTTTTTTTTTTTTTTAAGGCAAATGCTGCCTTCTTCTCCAGAAAAATTAATTAAAATACTTTTTTTTTTTTCCTTTAGAGTTCCTTCTTCTTGGATACATCTCCAGTTCTGTCCCAGGTGAGGACTGCTTTTCTTACAGTCAGGGTTCCATCACTTGGCCCATGAAAAGGACTGTTCCTGAGGATGGAAGATGCGTGGGAGATGAGAACAGGAAGAAATGGCACAGCTCATGCAGCCCCATGTTTATGGATGAACTGAGATGTGAGAACGTGAGTGAGCTGTCTGGAGTCACAGCTGCTGTTGTGACTAAGCTAGGGCTGGGGTCCTGGCATGGTGCTCTCTTGGTGACAGAGCATCATCGTCCCTGAATGGAGGAGGTGGAACAGAGCTCTGGATTCTTTGTCTGGAGTCCTCTTGGGGTAGGAGGGAGTGTCGACACCTGTCTAGACTGGTGCCTGAGGTGAGAAGATGGGGTAGGGACGGGGGGGAGGGCAGTGGAGCATCGTGGCCCTGGCTCACCTGTGGGGTTGTGCCGCACCACGAAGAGGAAGGGTCTGTCCATGATGATCTCCTCAGGGGCCATTCGGGCTGAGACGATGATGGCTAAGAGAGAAGGAACAATGATCTAGAACAGAGGGACTGGGCACTGGTGACTGTACTGATCAGCAGGGATCCCCTCAAACCAGCCTTTGGATGGTAGCCCTGGGGGCAGCGGTGACTAGGAGGCTTGGTGGTTCTCCTGGCTGTGAGCCTTAAAGGTTTACAGAAGTCCTCAGAGGCCTGGTTTCCTCCAGGAGTTTCATCGACATCTATCAGATCCTCACAAACAGCCATTTATTATGTAAACCTTTTCAGAGCATCTTGGTGAGCAAGTTCCTTAAGCTGACTAGCCACTGGGAGAAGAAGCCAGGCTTCCTTTGGGGGGGGAGGGGCTTTGCACCTTCAGGGGACCTCTGGAGCCATTGGGTGACGGACCAGGTTCCCAGGTGCAGTGGGCCCGCCTTCTAGGCTGAGAAACTCTGGTGGGGTTGGGACGATGCCCTTGTCACAAGGGGCAGGGGGAAGAGTGTCACTTCGTGAGGAGAGGCTGATAGAGCAGGGCCGTGGGGTGCTTCTCCTGGAAGCCCTGGGCTGAGCCCCCTCAGGACCTGAGCCTGACTCACCTGTAGAGGAGGATGCCACTGTGCCGCTCTCGTTCACCTCGATCTTCACTTTCTGCAGTGCCTGCGACACATACAGTGCCTCTTGATCTGAAACACAGGTGGATTCGAGGGTAGATAGGTTAGCTGGGGTTCTCAGAGACACACTGCTTTGTCCTTTTGCCAGCAGAAGAAAGGGGAAGGAAAATCTCCTACCTGAAAGACTTGAGAAGTCCGCCTGGTTTGGCCTAAACATGTTGGTCATCCCCAAGTTCTCCAGGGGCCCCCGGAGGTTGACTTCGCTCTCCAGGGAGAACCTGGGAACAGGAAAAGGAAACCTTTCAGGCTCCGGCTGCCCCTTGCGACCTCTCCCAGTCCCTGGCAGCGTATCTTGGCTGGTGGCCTGACAGTATGGGGACAGATGTGAAAGTGGAGGGAGGCTGGTCTTTTCAAATTTGTGTGTAAGATCTAATAGAAACGAACGTTCTCTGCCATCTCGCCACTCCCTGGAACCTAGTCTGTAGATTACATTTCTGGGAGCTGTTCTGAAGAGGACTCTGCAGAGAGGCTGTGGGTCATCGTCCCCCCCACCCCATCGGGGCTCTCATTACCTCCGATTTCACTTTCGAGGGCTGGGGGGTGGCAGGGAGGGGCAAGAGCACGCAAACCACCTAAATTCTCCCTTTTCCCCAACCCTGGCATTACAGCATCTGGAAATTTGGGGTAAATGTGGTGGGAGGCTTCCCTATAATTCTGGAATGACCCAGCTTCAGCCTTCTCCACCCTCTGCGCTTCTGCAGAAGGATTTTTTTAAATCTGCTTTGTTGGAAACCAGCTAGAAGCTGCTCAGGCTCCTTTGTCTCCATTGTTTGGATGTTGACTTGAGCTGAGGCGGGTGGGAGAGGGTCTTTCAAGGGCCGATCTACCCCCTACCTCCACCATTTCTCCGGCTCTTCCTTTGGCTGGCTTTGGCCTGGTATTCTGAGGGTGGCTTGTGTGGGGGCACGGTCTAGAAAAACTCCCCGCCGCCCTCCAGTGGAAACAGGAGGAGGGAGGATGAGAGGAATCTTAATCAAACCCAGGCCGGAGTGTTTCCCATCAGCTTCCCACACATGTCCCTGCTCCGTGCAAGTGTCACATTTGGGAAACTGGAGGTGGGGGTGGGCCTTTTCAGGCAGCCCTGGGGAAGGGAGGGGGCAGATAGAGGAGGAGTTGGGGGGTTGGCAAGGGTGGTAAGAGTGAGGGATAACTTACTTGGGCAGAACCAGGAGGCGGAGCCGTTTGGTCATATTCCCTTTCCACTGGCTGATAAGCTGGGCATCCAGGATGTTGGTGAGGGCAGAAAGAGGCACCTCTTTTTCATAGGGAGCAGCAATGAACATGCTGAGTGTGTCCCCGTGATAGGGCAATTCCAGGATGTCATAGTAATGGCCATCAGGGGTAGAAAACTCGGCTGTGAAGACACCAGATTGGCACACTGAAAATGGCTTCTGCTGTTGTTGGTTCTCATCCAGCACTGGGTTTTCAACGAGTCTCTGTCTCCTACACTCTTTCTGGAAGCCAGCTTTCTACCTGGGCTTTGGAGGGTCCCCCAGTCGAAGTTTTTAATCCCCATTTCCCTTCTCTTCTGCCAGTTCAGTGCTTCTGGCTACCTGCCTCCTTTTGGCCTTCTTGGCCTTCACTTCCCTCTCTCCCACACCTAGCCACTAACTCATCCAGATTCTTCTTTCCTTCCTCTCAGCTTCCACACAGGCCTTCCCCCAGCAGGATTTGTGAGCCCCCCCTTGTAATTACACTAGAAGCACTCAGGGACCAGAGATAGGAGTCATGTGGTCATATGTGGGCTGCAGGAACTCTCTGGATGTCAGCTTCGTCTTGGACCAACTACAGCTACTTTTGGCTCCTCTTGTTATCCCAGCAGCTCCTGCTTGGGAAGTCTTTGGCAAAGCTGGGCTACATTGGGGGCTTTCTCCTCCCGGGAGGAGGAGGTATAGCAGCGCTGGGACTTTTGGAAGGAGATCTTGAACTTACTGTAGTTGAACTTGTTGGTCTGAGCCATCATGGGCACAGAGACAGTGCTGCCATCAGATTTGTGGAAGAGGCGGGAGTGGGTGCCTGACTTGGGGAAGGGCGTCTTCCACTGGCCATTGAAGTAGAGGGCGTTCACCAGCATCAGGCGCGTCAGTTGGTCTACAGCCCCTCTGCCCAGTAAGTTGCCAATCATGCCTACGAGAAAGCCAGGTGAGTGGTGATGGGGCCAAATAGGTTTCAGTCATTTTAGCGGGTTCCCTTCAGTCAGATTGGATGTGTGTCTTTGAGGGGATCAGGTCAGGAAGCAGACTGGGGGTGTAAGTGAGCCGGTCTAGCTGTGTTCAACCTGTCCCATCTTCCTAGGAGTCGCAGGAGAACTTTCCACTCAGCACACACTCTGCCCCTGGGATCCTGTCCGGGATCAGACTCAGAGATGAACTCTTCCCTTACATTGTTCCCTAAGCTGCAGTCTGGGAGAGCTGTGTGTGCTTCTTGTGCTTGTTACCGTTCCTATGGCACCTTATAGCCCTTTTGAGGACTGCCCTTAGAGATAACTCATGAGACTTCTTATGAAAACAAACATGCTCTGATTCTTAAAGCACCTGGCCCATCTAGAGAGAAGAGCACACTGACAAGGACAGGCTGGGATGCTGGGGATTTTTTTCCAGATCCTCTTCCTCTGCGGGCCCTCAGGCCCGGCCACCTCTCCCTGCCAGCTCACCTTTTGTGTGTCTCTTCACCCAGTCGTTGATGATGAACCTGGATCTCTCCACCTCTGAGAAGTCCACCTGCTTGACCGTGGTCCGGAACAGCCTGAAGAAGTGGGGCATGAAGCCGTGCACCAGCTTCAGATCCCGCTGGACAAAGATGGCGTCCGCAGTGCTGATCTCATCCTTGTTCCACGGCCCCATGAGTTCCTTGTACAGTTGGCGGAGGGCAGGAGCCATGCGGTCCTCTGTGCCCAGACAGTACAGAGAGGACACGTTAGCTTATGTTGAGCCAAGGGCCCCTTGTTGGGCCAGCTTCCCCCATGAGTGGCCCAATCCTACCGATCTGGCTGGGGCTCTTCTACTCCCCTGGGGATATCTGGAGGGAGATTTCCTTCTAAACCTTAATCTCTTCTTCATCTCCCTTGTTTCCTCAGAAATCCCAGATCCTAACTCTTTTGTGGGTTAGAACATTTTTTTCCTATCAGCATAATAGCGACGAGAAGCATTTCATCCATATAATTCAATTGGACTTTATAGCAGCTCTGTGTGGGAGATAATGTTATTGTCCCCATTTTGCAGATGATGAAACAGGTCCTTGGGGCATGAAGGTCACGCAGTTAATAAGGGCTAAGGCACATCTGCTTTACACAGCATCCCCTGGCCTGTACCCCTGGTGGCCGACTCTGGGCCCCGTGATGCAGGCTGTGCTGGGAAGATGTGGCCAAGAGCTGGCTCGGCTCAACTGGGGCTGGCCTTCCCCCTGCTTCTGGTTGGTGACGCCCCTGTCCCAAAAAGACAGGGTGAACACCCCCCCCATCCTGCCCCATCTCTCACCATCAATCTGGAATTGCATGGCCTCTTCGATCTGCTCCCGGGTCTCTCCTGCTGTTGTCAGCTGCAACATGGCCAGGACAGAGGCCACCCCATAGGGGGAGAAAACCATGTTGCGGTCCTTGGAGGCTCGTGCCACCTGCTGAAACACCTTCACTCCAAAATCTGTGGCCAGTTCCGCCACCCGAGTCTGGAGGTGGTAGGAGGCTGATGCATCACCAAAGATGAGGGCCAGGCCCAGGGCTAGGCAGGCCAAGACTGGAGACATCTGCATCCTAGAGCAAGTGGAAAAGGATCTGGTGAGGGGAAAGTTCTGGAAGATGGGTGGGTGGGGTAGAGAGACGGGCCCCCCAGCCACAGGCCAGGCTCCCTGTGTTGGCCGCTGGCGGGTGATGCATGAACACAAGGGCGAGAGTCCTTAAGGAACCCTGAGGGCCTGATTTTGAGCCTTTCCCCTCCATCTCAGCCCCAGGGAGTCTTAGGTGCAGTTCGGTGGAACTCTCCCAACTCCTAAGCAGCACCCGCGTTGTCTATCCCTTGGTGGTGGTGGGGGGCGGGGTGGGGGAAGCTAAATTATAATAATGCCTTTGATTTGCATAATGCTTTAAATTCTCTTCTAATGCTTTCACCACCGTTCATTCAAGTTAGCAGGCATGAAGACCCACCCAAAGCGGGAGTCCTGATGCAGAGGGACAGAGAATCCAGGCCCCTGTTTCTGGGCGGTGGGGTTGTTAGTGGGGTCCGGCCACCTTACATCAACTCAGGTGGGACGTCTCCAGCAGGGAGAAAAGAGGAAAAATGGGGATCGTGGATAGAGGGCATTTCTCAGAGGACGTTTTGCGGAGGGGCCTTCTTCTTTTTTTTTTTTTTTTAGAGATTTTTATTTATTTGACAGAGAGAAACACAGCCAGAGAGGGAAACAAGCAGGGGGAGTAAGAGAGGGAGAAGCAGGCTTCCCGCTGAGCAGGGAGTCCGACGTGGGACTCATCCCGGGACTCCAGGATCATGACCTGAGCCGAAGGTGGTCGCTTAACAGACTGAACCGCCCAGGCGCCCCCGCGAAGGGGCCTTCTTTGCCTTAACCTGAGGAATAGACCGAAAGATTTGGGTTTTTTCTCTTACCTGAAGTTCTCAAAGGTGTCTTGTGATTGGCGGTCTGTCCTGCTGCTGCTGCCGCTGACAGTGGTGACTTCTGCTGCCCCAGAGGGGGTGTGGCTCCCTTGACAGTGCTCTTGGCCCGGCAGCCAGAGGCAGCTGTGTTCCTCCGGAGCCTGTTACCTCCCTTTATACCGCTGAGGGCAGGAAATAGATGAACTCATGGTTCAGCCCCACCCACTTTCTGGCTCTGGAAGTCTGGCCAGGCCCCCTCTGCACCTCCCTGTGCCAAACTGGCTGAGGCATGTGTGTGCGTGCTGCTCTGTGTGTGTACGTGTGTGAGAGGGGTCAGGAACAACTGAGCAAACCCTGCTCGCCTTGGCCCAAGGGCCTTCCTGGACTTGCTCCCCTCTGCCTGTGTCCCTCTCTTTTGGGATGGTCTGCTAGATTGACCCTGGCAGGGCCAGATGACCCCAAATACCCAGTGTTTACGATGACCTTCCCCCATGCTTTGCTGGGGAGAAACAGTTTACATTTCTAGCTTTTCTTTTGGAGAAACGGGTGGCCTCCTTCTTCTTGGCCTCATTCCAGCAGCCAGAGGGCACAGAGCGTGCCATGTGATTGTCTGGGTTTGGACTGTCTAGGACATGAGCGTGCGGAGGACTCCCTTCTGTTCTTTTCCCTCTTCCCTGCCGAGCGCCCGCCAGCCGTTGATGATACACAGCTGACTCTCCCACGTGTCCAGACCCTTGCGGTGCCCCCGGGGCTCCCTTGTGTGCCAACAGCCATGTCTGGAGGGGTTTGAGTGTGCTGGGTGGGGTGATGGAAGATGAGAGGGACCAGGGGTTAACAGGGGAAGCCTTGGCAAGCAATTAGGAGCCTGGGGAGAATGACATCTTATCCTTTCCTCAAGATGCAGACACCCATAGGGCTGGAGCAGCCAGTGAGAGAGTCCATTTGGGGCAGATTTGTGGGGTGCGCCTTTAGGCCACTGGGCTTGGAGAGGGAGGAGTGACCCAACAATTAGTTGGCCAGAGACTGGTGTGTGGGACCAAACTCAGGTACTGGGGACTGGGCGGGGTCCAGCCACGTGCCCAGACTGTTGTGGGCAGAGGGGGTGGCTGGGTGGAGAGATGCAGCCCTTGACCTGCCAGTCCACACACTGTCTTGCTGGGTGTAGGTGGTGGGGTTCAACTGGGAGTATCCATGGAGACGGTCGATAGCAGAATCACAGGAAGTTTAAGTGGGCGGAAGCGTCGGGGTATTTGTTTTGGATTTTTTCAGTAAGCAGATGCCAAGGGCAACCACAGCTGGACAGCTTTTCCCACTTGGACTCCGCCTCCACCTCCGTTTGTTTTCTCCGTTGCCCCTGGGAGTCAGGTGGGGAGAGGGTAGCAGGGAAAGAAGGGCAAACCTCAGTTGGAAAGTTAAGCTCACCCACCCTTTACCAGTACAGTACTGTTCCCACGTAACTTCTTGTTTATGTCCTTTTCCTCTACTGGTCTGGTTTGGAGTCTCTGAGAGAGAGGCTAAGCATGAGGAGGCCATTACTCCCGACCTCTCTCAAGTGGAGAAGACAGAAGCACAGCCCTCAACCCAACTCATACCCCCAGAAATGCCCCCAGGGCTCCGCCTTCCACCCCTGGGGGCTTGAGGGGGACAGGGACATGGGCGTCAGGGTTGGCAGTGCCAAGCCCCAAGCTAGCAGGGCAGTGGGTGGAGACGTGGCTAGAAGGAGGTCCCTGGAGGCTCTCCATTGCCCGTCTTCTGCAGCCACTTGAGCTGAGACCCTTTCCCTTCTTCCATTGGCCATACCTGGAGCCATTGTCCCTTGCCCGTCCTTGTCCAGCCAGGCCTTAGCCCCTGCTGTTTTCTATGGACAGCCTGGGTCCTGCCAGGGCAGTGACCAGTTCCATCCCTGCTCCTGGACCTGATCCTGATGACATTCCAGATAAGACACTCTGTTCTCAGGCATGGAAGGGAGCAGCTCTGTGTCTTGGGGAGAGCGGGGACGTGATTTAGCAAGCTGACTTTACAAAGGGCTGACTTAATAAAGGCTTTTTCCCCAAATTGGAGGGTACTCATAGGTATCTGGTAGGTGTGAGTTAGAAACTGAAGAAAGGCCCAGTGTCACTGGGTCCCATGCTGGGGTTTCTAACTCTTTTCCTTTGACTTTCTGGAGAGCTAGGGCCACTAGATGATCTGAACCCAGGCTTGACCCTGGTCCCTGTCACTCCTCTGTGGAGTCACGTCTTGCTTCCTCCCTGTCTGTCTGCCTTCTGGAGACCGTCCACACATCACAGTGCACCCGAGTGCCCTGCAGCCCCTCAACGGACATCCATGCGACGCCCTTCTCAGAATCCATCCTGACTCAAGGGGCCGTCACTTTCCCTCCTTTTCCTGAACCCCAAGCGAACAGCCTTGACCCAATCACCTTGCTCAAGCCGTGGCTCTTTTGTAAGGGGTCAAACAGATAGAGAGAGAAAAGTCCCTGCTTTTGAAATTGCTGGATCTCTGATTCCCAGAGGTCAGAGATAAGAGGGTGAGTTGTAAGACTGTGGATTTCTGGGGAAGTTTCAGTTCCAGCCAATTGGGAAAGATGTTGCCGTCTGTCCTACAGCAGGTGGTTTGTGACTAGGCCAGAGTCACACTTTCCATGACTGTCCCCCAGCCCACACCCACAGGTCCCAACAATCCGGGTTCACTTCCAGCCTCGGAGCAGTGGGTCTTCCCCTCACCCTTCACCTCCTGCCTTCCAGCTGCCCTCTGGCCTGCTCTCCTCTTTTCCTCTCTGCTGTCTCTTTGCTCTCCCAACACCACCACCCACTGGCTTTTTCACTTTCCCTTTCTCTCCCTGGGACTCCCTCTTCTTGACTTCCCTGTTCAACCCTTGGTCAACAGGTTTCCGCTACTGGTCTCGGCCATGGGAGATCTTTCCCACTTTCCCTCTCTGTCTTCCGTTGTCTCTGACTCAGTCCCCCTTCCCTGACTTCTCCTCTTACAGAAGCCCTTTTACAGTCAAATGCCTGCTCCGAGTCTTCCTGTGGGGAGGAGAGCATTGCCCCCTATCAGTTACACAGGCTCCCTGGAATGTTGGGGCTGGCCTCCTGATTCTTGGTGATTTCACTGGGAGAGCCGGGGGTGGGAAGAAGACAGGGTCCTACTAACTCACAGCACTATTTTAAGCCTGGTGGCTCTCCAAACAACACAACGCCAAAAATAGCTTGTGTTTGGGCTGGCCTGGTTCTGCCCCTCTCCCTGGAGTGAGCTGGGGTGCGTGGCCTGTCTCCAGGCCTCTGCTCTCGTAAGATCATGCCCCTGGGACCCCGACAGACACCGGCCACCTTGGTGTATCCAGGGTCCCTTCTCACATGGGTGCCGTGCCTGATGTCCTCCTCTCCCTTCTCTGGCCACTGCTGGCCTTTCCTTAAACTCCTATAGAACCTACAGCCTGAAGAAGGCAGAAGGGCAGCCCCCAGCCTATCTCTTAACCCTAGTCCTGCTTTTTTTCTGCAATTCTATCCCAGTGTTTCAGAGTTGGGGGCACTGAGAACCATTTAGTCTGGTCCTTCAAATTTGCAGGCACAGGCCCTGAGGTCTTCAGAGGGGGCGTGAAGTGTATGAGGCCATACAGCACTGTCCAGTGGGGGAGAAGAGCGGTCACTGCCACAGATAGACCCGCCTGGGCTCATGGATATGACACCTTGCTGGCTATGTGTCCTCAGGCACAACTTAACCTTTGGACGCCTTGGTCTTCTTTTTCATAAATAGGCATGTAGATGACAATTTATAGAGAGGCTGAAAATGATCTCCATATTTTGAAATACTGTCTCTGAGTGTGTGGCATGTTCTAGGATCTCACTAAGTGGCAGCCAGCCACGCTTGCTGGGACAGAGCTGGAACGGGAACCCAGACAGCTCGAGCTGTTAATCTTGGTACAATACGAGCTCCTTGATGTTTGATGTTCTCTTCGCCTCCCTTGGCCTGGGGCAAGTGTTGGCATCAAATGCCAGCCCCCCCTTGTCCGCTTCAGGCTACATCTGCCCACTTCTGTCCCAGCCTGATTGGAAACATCTGGCAGCTTTTGCGGATTTTAGATCTTAGATCTTGCTCTCTGGGCTGTGGGGTCATACCTGGACCTCCCTGACATTTGACAGTTGTCCCAATCCCACCAAGCATGCTGGGAAGGAGGGAAGCCTGTTTTAGCAAAGCAAGCTGAACTTGACTGACTCTTCTAGTCCTGCCCTCTTGACCCATTCTCTGCCACCCTCATCCCCGGTCCCTTGTGGAGTCCTTGCACACTTCCCCTGTCCCGTGGTCATGTCTGTACTCAGCAAGCCTACTGTGCTGTCGCCCTGTCTCATTGAGTTTTATGTCCTGGGGGGCCCAAGGGGCAGTATCCCCTTGAGGGTTCTCTCATAATGTTGCTGTTCAATAAGCACCAAGACCCCCACACCCCCTGGGCAAGAATAAGCCTCCTCTCTTGGGTGAAAGAGGCAGAAGGAGCAAATGGGGCCCAGTGTGGCCACAAGGGGAAGTCTGATGAACCGGGAAGGGGTGTGCAATTTCTGAGGTAGCTGTGGCCACAGGGTCTGCTGGTGTCAGAATGAGGCAGTGCCGGCCTGTGGCGCACCCCAGGGACACCCCAGGGCCACCTTCCATTTCTCTTTACTCATGTATGTAGATTGTCCAGCTCTGATTCACTTCTTTTGTCCTTACCAGAACTTGTTCCTCATTCTCTGAATTCCTGAAACTTCCTTTATAACTTTCTCCCGACACATCTTGTTTTATTTTACCCTGGCTGTCGTGTGAATCTTGACTTCTCCAAGATAGCCAAATATTTTTTGACAACGAATGCTTGTTGGTGTGATTTAGAGAAATAGACACTTCTTTTTTTTTTTTTTTTTTTTTTTTAAAGATTTTATTTATTTGACAGAGAGAAACACAGCCAGAGAGGGAACACAAGTAGGGGGAGTGAGAGAGGGAGAAGCAGGCTTCCCGCCGAGCAGGGAGCCCGATGTGGGACTCGATCCCGGGTCTCCGGGATCATGACCTGAGCCGAAGGCAGTTGCTTAACCAACTGAGCCACCCAGGCGCCCCTGAGAAATAGACACTTCTCCCTCCCTGAAGGAATGGACACACTTACTGGGGCAGAAGATTTAATGTGTACATGATCATTAAATTAAAACATACAACTGTCTCTATGCCAATTTGTGGGCCAGGCTGTCAGGGTGCAGGCTCGAATGTGGGGGGAAGGCTCCCTTGAGGCAGAGGGACTGGTGCTGGTTTATGACAGAGAGGCAGCATGGCCTTGGCAGGTAAGCAGGGAGGTCTGTAGGGATGGGTGGGCCCGGGAGGCACAAAGCCATGTGGGGCAAGGGAAGAAAACGTGCCCACCCTCTCTCCATGCCTCCTCTCCAGGGAATGATTTTCTGTCTTCTGGCTGAGGCTTCTTGCCTCTGTCTTGCCTTCCCAAAGATGAGTAGGCCTCGTCTTTCTGTACCTGCCTTCTAGCTCCATGAAATAGATGTACTTGTTCTAATCTGGTTTGGTTCCTGGCTCTGGACAGCACTCTTTTCCTGAGCAAATGCCCAAAGAGACGGTGACCCCGGGTGAGTGGGGGACCTCTGGGTGGCAGAGGTCCCAGGAATGAAGAAGCAGCCTGTGTGATACAGCACAGATGGAATTTGCCACTGGAGAGTCAGGGACCTCTCGAGTCACTGACCATTCCTCTCCCTCACTTCCTTGCCGTATGGAAGCAGGCTCTCTCTGCATGTCTTTCCATCTGAGTCACCCTGGGTTACTCGGTGAGCAGCTGGCTTGATGAGCAGTAATGCATTTGGGCCGCTGGCGTGCTTGGCCATACCAGGGCCCATGAGCCTTCCCATAACCTTCCCAGGATTTGCAGCTGGGTCCGGGAGAATGGGCGCAGTGTGCTTGCTCTTGACACAGGGTTCTCTGATGGTCACCGGTGCGACCAGACACTGCCGGCTCTGGTTATCCCGCTTCCTCCCTAGAGCCTCCTTCTCCCTAGGATGAATACCACAACTCAGAACTAGATGCCTTCACTAGAAAGAGGCAGATGTGGCCTGAGGGCCAGCAGGAGTGTCTGGGCAGCTTCCTTGGTTCCTCTGAGCCTCCATTTTTCTCTTCTGCAAAGTGGGGAGGAGGATGCCATTTTCATGAT
The DNA here is from genome assembly GCA_004023965.1 of Spilogale gracilis. Lineage (NCBI taxonomy): Eukaryota > Metazoa > Chordata > Mammalia > Carnivora > Mephitidae > Spilogale > Spilogale gracilis. The sequence continues at coordinate 27,962 of PITA01015211.1, forward strand.
AGTGTCATCAGGACTTCAAAGGACAGCACGGATGAAGTAATCGAGTCCATCTGTCCATTGCTCCGTAGGTTTCAGTTGACTTTCAAACTTGGATTCCTAGGGTGCCCGGGTGGCTCAGTCGGTTAAGCATCCAACTCCTGACCTCAGCTCAGGTCTTGATCTCAGGGTCGTGAGTTCGAGCCCTGCATTGGGCTCTGCGCTGGGCATGGAGCCTACTTTAAAAAAAAGATCCAAAACTTGTATTCTTCATTTTTCTTCCTGTGTGTCCTCTCTTGAGTCCCTTGGCTCCCAAGTGGAGACTCGGACCCCTGGGCTAGAGGAGGTCAGCTAATCGGGCCCTCATGTAAGGAACCCCGGAAGCTCAGCAGATGGGGCTGGACAAAGCCCCCACTGGAGCAAGGAGGGCCACTGAGGGTTCTGGCCCATGCCTGGCACCTGCAAGAGAGGACCAGGCTTCCTGTGGATGCCTGACGAAAGCCTGATTGCCATGTTAAGAACTTGGATCTGAAGCAGGGGCTTAGGGCTGGCAGTGCCTACTGTCCCTTGTCATCCAGGACCCTTGCCTAGGGGGCTTTGCTGTGCTCGCCACCCCCCCCCCCCACCAAGTGTGTCAGGAAATAGCAGGACTGGGAGTAAAGGCTGATGCAGGCAGAGTGAGTAACTTATTCACATCACAGCTCTACCTGGGGGGTGCTGGGGGAAGGAACCTGGAATGCGGGGGTGAGGGGAGCTGAGGTGGCAAGGTGAAACAGTTCAGACCTGACAAGGGCTCTGGGGCTGGCAGGTCAGATTGACCTGGGGCGCCTTTAACACCCTGGGAATCGAAGAATCGAACTCGGGCTCTTTCCTAGAGCCGCCACGTGCACCAGCATCTAGGGCAGGAAAGAGCCACCCCTATCCACACCTGCCCCTTCTCCCGACCTTGTGCAACCCCACAGGAAGTGCCAAGAGCAGGGGAGTCACAGGCTGGGCAGTCCTGCCTATCCCCTCCACCTTCCATCCCTTGCCCTGCAACCACATTGGAGATTGGCCTCAGTCTTGGCCTGTTGATCAGGCTTCCCTGACTCCCTTGGAGCCAGGGGATCTTGTACCAGATCTCAGGGGAAGCCAGTTGGAGATTATGAAGTCCCAGCTTGGAGGGTGTGTCCCGATCTATATGAAACTTCTTTGTGTGTCCACCCCAGGCTTGCTCCCTGGGCTCACAGGGCCCCCTGCAGGGGGAGGGCTCGCCCCCCCACAGTGGACACACCACAGGCCCCACACAAGAGGCCCGGGGCCCTGACCAAGGAGGAGGATCAGCTTCCCACTTCCTGCTTCCCCCTTCGCTGTCCTCAACCCCTGTCCTCACCACGAATGGCCAAGGTCCTGGCTGGTGGCCAGCACTGTCTGGACAGGAGGAAACCGGGATGTGAGGCCTGGCGGTGGTAGCCGCAGTGGAGTAGTGACAGAACATCAAGTCCTCAAGAGCAAAATTCCACCGGAAAGAAAACAATACACGGGAGACAGAGTCACCCTCCAGAGAGCAAGGGGGCAAGGAATGGGACAGGGCCTTCCTGCCTCAAGCAGGTAAACAACCCACAGCCTGGGGAAGCCCCTCGTGAGCTGTCTGGCAGGTAAGGATGCTGGCGTGGAAAGCTGGAAGTCTGGGTCCTACTTTGTGACAACTGGGAGAAATGGTCCCCGGCTCCCTCACCCATAGGGGAAAAACAGGATCTCCTGCCAAGGTCAGGAGGATCAGAGGGAGGCCGAAGGCAGAACTGAAGGAGCATTTGGCAAAGAAGGCCAGTCACACGGAGGCTGGGATAGGCCCTGCACCAAATGGCCAGTGGGCTGCCGGAAACCAAGTAAGACAACTCCAAGTTCTAGGGCATCCCAGCCTCCCATGCTGGTGAGGCTGGGGCAAAGAAGATGCTGAGCCTCTGAAAACTCCCGCCAGGCTCCCTGGATTCTTGGGTGCCCCTGCTGATAGCCATTCATCCTAAGGTGCTGGGGTTTACATGCCTCTTCTTTAGAGGTTTGGGGAAAATGTCTGTTCCCCAAACTGCAGTGGCACCAACGGCTAGGCTGTGCAGAGTGGTGGCTGTCTGCCAGGCCCTATAGTACGCTCACTACCTACATTCATCCTCATCTGGCCCAGGGACTGGGAGCGGCAGTGTCCGGACCCACGGGGGACCCACACACAGGGTAGTTAGAGCTCTTGCTTGAGGTTGCTCGGCTAATGAGAGGAGCTGGTCCCAGCACCCCCTGCTCTTAACCCGCCTCCAGTCTGTTTTTCAGTGCCTCCACTGTCCCCGTGGGGTGCCCTACATGCCTGTTTCCCTGAACCCCCAACCCAGGATGACCCAGGCTTCTCCTTTACTAAGTCCCACAGCTCCCCTTCTGACCCCTGACTCCTTCCTTCCCCTGCAGAGCAGCTGCTAAGCAAGGAACTGGTTCCCACTCAAGCCGTGATGATTTCACACTCTCCCGGCCACACTTGCTCAGGAATGATGACGTTCTGGGCCTTGGTCCGGGGACTCCCTGCCCCAGCTTCACCTTAGGCTTACCCAGGAACGTCTGATGATTTGGATCTTGAATCAGAATCCTGGGACACGGGTTTGGTTTGGTTTGGTTTGTTTGTTTGTTTTTTAAAGATTTTATTTATTTGAGAGAGAGAAATCACAAGTAGGCAGAGAGGCAGGCAGAGAAAGAGGAGGAAGCAGGCTCCCTGCTGAGCAGAGAACCCGATGTAGGCCTCCATCCCAGGACCCTGAGATCATGACCTGAGCTGAAGGCAGAGGCTTTAACCCACTGAGCCGCCCAGGCGCCCTGGTTTGGTTTGGTTTTGTCTTTAATGGCTCCTCCCTGGGACTGAGATTACAACCTGAGACAGCCCCCCACCCCACCCCAAGTGAGTGCTGTGTGATTTCAGACCCTTGCGGGCTCTGAGGCAGCTTTTGGAGGCAAGGGATCTCATTGCACTAGAAAGAATCTGCCTGACAGTCTTCCCAGAGGCCTTGAGCTTAGGTGACGTGGTGACAGGGAGCCATAGCCCCTGGAGGGGGCTGGGGAGGAGGACGTGCCACACTGCCCTTTGACCCATCTGCTCTGTTAGCAGTTTCTGGGCCCCGTTCCTGTTTGTGGGCTGGTTATCTGTTGACCTTGGACTTCAGGCTTGACTTGGAGATGGGTGGAGAAGGCAGAAGATGAAAAGCTGGTGCCAGGCATGGAGGGACTGTCTTCAACTTCCAGGCCAGAGAAGCCACAACAGGCCTCGAGTGCCTGGGAAGAGGGACACATGAAATGCTCAGGAAGGCCCCAGTGAGAGCTAGCCTGAGAGCTGGATCTGTAAGATGTCAGGATCCTTGTTGTCATCTGCAAGCTTTCACAGAGAGCTGCTTTTATTGCCTTTTCTGCCTTTGGGGCAGGTAAAGGGGCTGGGGCTAGAGTGATTTAGGGCCCTGTTCTGGAGAAAGGCAGTTATAGAGACAAGGAGTTCCGAGGAGGGGTGTGCCAAATGCCTCTTGAGTGATCCAGGAGATAAGGCATCTAGCTAAGGGATATCTGAGGCCTGGGGCAGGCAGCCAAGGATCCAGGGACCAGACCTTCGGGATAAGGCAGAGGGGCATGGTAGAAAGGACGGGGAAGATGAGAAGCAGAGTCATGTGGGGTGAAGGGCCTGGGAAGGGAGAGCACCAGAGCAGGCCGAGGGATTTGCCCTGTGTGTAGGTGCCAGTCACCCACC
>PITA01015211.1:31785-43117 GCA_004023965.1 Spilogale gracilis
GGGTCATGCCAGGGTCTGGGGGGGGGGCGGGGGGGGGAGGCGGGGGGGGCACTCGGGGCCCTGCAGCTGGAGAACTCTCCCTCCTCTCGAGCCCTCCACCCTGCACAGGCCAGGTCTGTCAAAGAACCAGGAGGTCTGGGGAAGCAGAAGGGCAATTGTCTCATGTCCAAGGTCATGCTTCTTCAGAGGGGGCGCCAGTGGAATCAGAGAGAGACCAACAGGAGAGCTTTGGGGTGTAGGAAGTGTAGTGGGGAGACTTCTCATTCTGAGATCCTGCTTTAGACTAGTGCCGACGGAACCCATTCGGCTCTGGGTGTGTCAAGTAGGCTGAACTCTCAGGACAGGCTCAGGGACCTGTGTCCTCAAGTGTTTATCCATTCAGGCAGTGGCATGCCACCCGCTCTGTGGCAGTGGCCGAGGTGGGAGGCGGCAGCGGATCCGGATCCCGGATGGAAAGCCCCTGACTCGGAAACTCCCTGTTATCATTTCTGTGAACCCCAAGAGACTGTAGGGAAGGGGAAGAGGTCCTGTTGTGTCTGGCACACTAAGTTGGTTTCCGGGCTGAATCAGGCCCACAGTGAGGGCAGCAGGTGGAAGGCGCAGGGCTGTTGCTTCTGGTCTGGGGCAGAGGCTCCACTGCTCTCTCTCTCTGACAGCACTTTCCTGCTAGTGGATGTTAGCTCTGGCGCTGGACTGTCAGGCATGGGGAGGGGGAAAAGGGGTGGCAGTGGCGGTTGGGGGGATGGGCATCTGCCTGGTCTGTGTTAATTGCAGGGCCTCCCTAGGCCTGCTGGGCTTCTCCCTAAACCCAGTTCCTGTTTGGGGAAGATAGGCAGGAACAGCAGGAGAAAGAAGGAAAGCAGGAAGGCATTCATGGTGGGGACAGGATCTTCTGTTGCTCTATCTGTCCCCTCCATCTACACCACCTGATTTCCTATTTCCCCCTCATCTCCCCTGCTGTTCTTATGTAAATGAGCCCTTCACAGAGCCTGGCGAGGCCACTTGCATCCTAGCTTTTCACCAAAGGCTTTCCAACCTCCTCCAGGCTACCCTAAACTGTCTCTCCAGTGAACTTGAACACACTTCCGATCAGACCCACAGTCGGACATACCACTCAGCCCTGGATTGTTCTTCAACTGTACCACCGGGTTGATTTTGTTTTCCCTACTGGCTGGTGCACCATTTAGAGGTAGGAACTGTTTGGATTTACGCTTTCCTCCTCTGGGCCTTAACACTGCCTCACATGGGTGGGACTTGGGCCTGACAGCCAAGCACCTTAAAGTTAACATTGCCGTCTGAGAATTTAATTAGGAAGAAACACGGTTTGGGAGAGGATATTAGCCCTCTGTAGAAATTACCTAGGAGATTGTCTGTCTGTAAATATCCCAAATCCAATTAAGGAGACCTGGGTGAAATCTCAGAGGAACAGATAAGATTGCAAATGATTTTAGGGACCTAACTGCATTGTCTTCTGCCCGGGTTTGGGGGAGGTGGCAGGAAATAACAACAGAGGGAAGACTTCCCCTTCATTATGAATGGGGCTTCCAGTGAGACTCAGCTTGGGGCCGGGTCTCTAGGCTGTGCAGGACAGTTGGTGCTGTGTCCCAAAAACCTCAGAAGTCAGACCATGGGGATAGGTTGTCCCAAGATGGTGTGTGTGCCTCAGCCTATCATCCAATCTTTGAAACCATCCCATGCCCTGGCCTTGTTCTGATCCCATACTCAGCCGTTCCATTCTGAAGCTGCTGGGAGAGACGTGTCCAGGTGCCCGGGGACCATGGCTCTGTCAGTAAATTAATAAGCAGGCATTTGGTTCCTAGCGCTAGTCTTTGTGCCCCCAGTTGCCTTTAGTTGGCCCCGAGCAGGGTTTGTCCATGGCGTGCACACATTAGTCGGGCACCAGGGAGGCCGCGATGGACGTCCCCAATAAAGTCACTTTGTTTGGTGCCCCACCGCTCCCCAGCTGGCCATGTCTTCCCTCGACATTTTTGCATTTGCTGTTCACATTGGTCCCTCAGAGGCAGGGCCCAGAAGATGCCTTCTGTATGGTGGACTGATTGGTGCATGGAGGAGAGGTGGTGGGAAAACTGCTCAGCTCAGGGCTTTGTCCCTAGAAGGTGTGGGGAGAAGGCACATGGTCCCGAGGCATGGGGGGAGGAAGAAACGATGAGCTTTGACTCGATGTCTACGTGCCAGGCCCTGCTTGGGTGTGTTTACATCCTGTATCTCATTTCTTCATGGGGGGGGGGGCCCACAACATCTCACTATATCCGTTATATAAACGAGGAAACAGGGTCCAGAGAGGTTAAAAAAAAACCTGTGGGGGGGGGGGTGATGGAGTGCGTGCACCTGGCTGACTCAGTCGACTAAGTGTGAGCTTAGGTCATGATCTCGGAGTCCTGGGATCGAGCCCTGTGTTGGGCTCCCTGCTCAGTGGGGAGTCTGCTTCTCCCTCTCCCTCTGCCTCCTCTCCCCTCGTCTTCTCTCTCTCTTTCTCAAATGAATGAATGAAATCTTAAAAAAAAGAAAAGAAAAGAAACCTATGCAGGGAACACCCATTAATGAGTGCCAGAGCTGGGGTAAAATGGGGCTCTCCTCATCCTGAGTCCCTTTCTTGGAGGAAAGGAGGAAGGACCCCAGAGGGGAGGCATATAACCTTCTGTGGTAGGAGAGGGGCTTCTGGGTGGAGAGGTGGATGGGGCTCGAAGGCACTCCTGGAGGGCTCTGCTCCTTGCCCCCCCCTCGCCCCGTGCTTGCCCTTGTAGGACAGATTTGTCAGCTGTGGTCCTTGACTGAGGATTTAATGATAGGAAATGAGCTTCAGGGAAATTCCAGTCTTGATTCTTTGATGAGGCGCAAACTGGCACGGCGCCCTGCCTGGGAACAGCCTACCAGCATGCCTCCTCCCATGTGTTTACAACCCCCTCTCTCCTGCAAACACCAGTGAGGATACTTGGCTCCAGCCACATGCAGAAACCCGTATGTGAGGCATGGTCCTGCTCCTCCAACATCTGGACTCAGATTCTCCCTGACAATCCCCCATCCAGTTTCCACCTCCCTTGACGACCCACTTCAAGATGTTGCTCAAACATCCCAGCCCCTTTCCTTTCCTCTCCTGCTGCCTCCGTGAGCCCTTGGATGGTGACACAGGCACTGTGTCTCCCTGAGCATGGATGTGTATGTCCTCAGGTCTCGGCACCTCCCGCCACTCCTGATGTTGCTGGCTCTCCATTCTTTCCTCCAGAGATCACCTGGGAGCAAGGGGCTGGGCAGAGGCCACTGCCAGTGGTGGCCTCTGGCAGCCAGCTCTCCATCACTGCCCTGGGGAGGTACTGCCCACAGGGCCTTCTAGGGAAAACCACCCCACATCCTCTATCCCTTCTGGTTGATGCTTTTCTTTATCACTCTTCTCCCGACTTCCCCCATCACCCCGTCCCACCCACAAAAGATATCTCTGCCCTGAAGCACAGCATCTCCTCAGCTTCCAGACTCTTTCTGGAGGAGAACCACAGAGGCCTGGGGACCAAGGCAGGAGGTGAGGGGCCTGGCTCCCCCTGCCTGGGCCCTGCAGAGCCGCCCTGGGTGAAGAGACGTCTGGGAGTGCTGGTGCCCTGGGGTAGGCAGGAGCCTCCCTGCGTTCTAGCTCAGTTCCTAGCAGTAGGAAACCCATAGAAAAGTGACCTGGGGGGTTCTGTCTCCCCTGAGGGCTGGGAACTCCCACACAGTCTCAGGGAGAGCAAGAAGGGAAGCTATGCGAACAGTTCTGCCCCAGCCCTGCTGGGCCTCATCTCCCCAGTCCCCTTCTCTGCCCTCAGGAGATCTCTGTGGTTCTGCCAGGAAAAGTCTGGAAGCCGGGGTGCTGCGTTTCAGGGCAGAAATATCTTTTGGGGATGGGACAGGGTGATGGAGGAAGTTGGTAGGAAGAGTGATAAAGTAAAATATCAACCAAAATGGTTAGATGAGCAGGGTGTGGCTTCCCTGGAAGGCCTTGTGGGCAGTCCTCTATGGCAGAGGGGGCGGTGATGGAGAGCTGGCCCCAGACAAGCCACAGCTGGCCTTGGCCTCTACCCAGGCCCTTGTCCAGCTTCTGGAGATCTTGTCTATGTTACATTATCTCCAATGTCAACTTCCCCATCTTTGAACCAGAGATGATAGTAATCGCTACCTCCTGGAACCGTTGAGGGCACTAAATAAGGTAACACACGCAAAGTACAGAGCAGGTAGCCAGGGACCTGGCTCAGAGGCAAGGCTCAACAGATAGCATTCATTCATTCATTCATTCATTCATTCATTCATTATCTCCTATATCCCAGGCACTACTCTATGGGAACTCGGTAGATCAGCGCACAAAACAGGCAAAATGCCCTGTCCTTCTAGGGCTTGCAGACTTCCCAGGGTGGCAACTGAAAAGAAACAATCAATCAATAAGCAGGATAAACAATGAAATGACAGGACCATAGGAGGTGGAAGGATGGGGGGAGGGGAGAAAAAGGACAGCCGTGCGTCTGGGTGGCTCAGTTGGTTGAGCGACTGCCTTCAGCTCGGGTCATGATCCCGGAAACCCGGGATCGAGTCCCACATCCAGCTCCCTGCTCGGTGGGAGGCCTGCTTCTCCCTCTCTCACTCCCCCCTGCTTGTGTTCCCTCTCTGGCTGTGTTGTCAAATAAATAAAATCTTAAAAAAAAAAAAAAAGATTTTATTTTTTTGTCAGAGAGAAAGAGCTAGTAAGCACAAGCAGGGGGAGCGCAGACAGAGGGAGGAGCAGGCTCCCCGCTGAGCAGGGAGCCCCATGTGGGACTTGATCTCAGGACTCTGGGATCATGACCGGAGTCGAAGGCAGCCGCTTCACAGACTGAGCCACCCAGGCATCCCTGGGGTTACTTTTTTCCCCAGAATTTGGATGACTTCGCTCTTAAGCATGCCTCCCCTCTAAGGAGGAGGAATAAACCTCGTTTGCCCAGGGTCTGCCAGCCAGTGGCATTGCCTGCTCCTCCCACCGCTGCATCCCAAGTGAGGAACATTCCAAGTAAGGAACAGTGACTAGGTTCCAGCATCCATTCGCTCCTTTGTTCTTTCAGCCAACAAATATTTACTGAATCCCAGATCGCAGAATGTCCATGTGAATCAGGACTTCTAGTCCTCGGGAGGAAGAGGCTGTGTGTGAATAATTGAGGTGAGAAAGTGACCAGGGTCCCTGGCAGGGACAAGCTGGTCTGTATACCCTGCATGGTGCCTGGACTATCCCTACCTTAGTGTTAAAGGGAGACAGTTCTTTATGTCTGAAGGGGAAGAGACATTTTCTGAGTTGACCTTGAGCAAAATCAAGGCCAGAGAGCCGCACTCCCCTGCCCTGAGCAGTGAGGAGGGATGCTGTGATCATCCAGTCCAGTCGTGTGCCCAGCCTGCGACATGTGCCTGTCTGCCTGCCCCTACAGTGAGGCCTCTGCCTCCCTTCTAGGGAGGCTGGCCTCACCCGGGCAGCCAGGACAGGGGAGAGAGGCCCCTAATGTCTGTGACCATGGCATCCTGCCACAGACCCCGAGGCCATGGGGGAAAGAGGTAGCCCCACTATCGCTGGGGCCGCCTTCTCAACCATAAACTAGGAGAAACCCAGGTGTGAGGGAGGAGGCTGGGCCACATGGCTAGGAACCCCAGGCGGTGTGTGTCTGACCGCAGAGGCAGACGTTCCGCCTTGGGGTCTGGAGCTGGGAACAGGCTGTTCTCCCCACAGTCACCACTCACATGGACCATGGCTGTGCCTCCTGCGCCCCGCCCCCTCAGCTGCTGACTCATGCTCCCCAGGGTTCAGAGAGGCGCCTGTCCAAAGCCGGGCTGAGTCATTCGATGATGAATTGTGGAATTCTTATTCAGGCTGTCACCGCAGCAGTGGTGGGCCCTGACCCCCACCCCCTGCTGCCCCATCAAGCCAGTCAAAATATTCTGTCTTCAGTTCTCTTCTCCATCTTGCTCCCCACACCTCCCCAACCTGCCCCCCAGCATGGCGCCCTGCCCCCACCTCTGCCAGAGATCACTAGATGGTGGGATGCTCAGAAGTATCTCTGAGTTTCTCTTCCTGTGTCTAGATTCCAGACCTGTTACAGGGACAAGGGCCTGGTCTATGAGCTTAGAAGAGAACCTCCAATCTCATTCCATTCAGCTGTCATTGATGAATGCAGGAAGAGGGACACCGGCTCGGGAGTCAGAGCTGGTTGGAATCATAATTCAAATCTACTTAAAATGAGGAAGCCTCACCATCTTTGGTGTCCCTGTTTGTCAAATCATGTTAATGATGCCTACTTTGTAGGAATTGAGGCTTCTGGAAGCCGATGGGTAGGAAGCACAGATAGGCAGATGCTCAGGATCTGCTGCTCTTTTATGTCTTCCATGGGGAGGCATGAGGTTGTGTGGGTTAAGCTCCTTTCCCTTCTGGCTTGGCATAGCTGGTGGCAGAGGGGGCAGGAGCTCCTCGAGGGGCTCTGGAGACAAGGTCAGAGTGGGTGGACTTGGCTAGTAGGCAGACATTCCTAGAGCCCTGAAAGCTGCCGGCCCTGCAAGGCCCACCATGCCTGCTAGATGGTGCCCACAGATGGCCATTTGGTTCCTCCAAACCAGAAAACAAGCAGAAACCGGTGGTGGGTGGGCACAGCCACCCTAACCTGGGCCCCTCACCTGCCTCCCCCCACCCCACCCCTTCATGCAATCGTACTCCACCTGAGTGTGCCCACATGCAGTCCCACCGAACCAGGTCACCTGCTGGCTCCCACCAGGCACTAGCCTGGAAGATCCGTCTCTGCCCAGAAGTCCCCTCTCTCTATAGGCGGGAGTGGCGGGGACGAGGGGAGGACCACACATGGTGACTGTGCAGTCACCCTGCTCCTGCAGTGTCCCCCAAGGACTGTGTGTTGGTATCCTTGGATACCAGCAGGGGTGGGCATGGTATCTGGGGCCCTTGGCAATCTGGGCTCTGGTGTTGACTGTTCCCCACTAAGGGTAATGACTCCATGTAAGACAAGGGTCACGTTTTCTCAAAAGAATTTATTAAGAAACAGAAGATAGGAAGTACACAAAGGAATGAAGGCTTCTTACATAGATTCTCCAGCCCATGGCAACTAAGAAAAATGTGCTGGGCTGACACCATGGGTACCGAGGCCCCAATTCCATTTCTCACCCCGTCTCTCTCTTGGCTGCTAAGCCAACCAATTCAGACTTTCTCTGGAGACAAGTCAGGTTGTCTTCCCCAATCTCTGTAAAACTCCGTCCTAATTGCCTCTTTATATACAGGCCCTTCTCGACCTGGGGCTTCAGGTGAGGTCCTACCTTGACCCCACTGTACCTATTCCACTCTCCTATCCAAGGCCATCTGTGTCCCCGGAAAACCTTGTTTTTGCTCCTGTCCTGATCCATTTAATTGAACTCTGTTCATGAATCAGTTGGGCAGGCTAGTTCTGCTATCTTCACTCAGGTTCCCTATGTTCCTAAGCCTACACCTGAACTTGATTTTTCTCTGCTAGGAACATCTTCCTGAGTGCGCCCTGGCAGCTCTCTGCCCCAGCTAGTCCAAACCCACTTTCCCCTGCAAGCAGACCTCTGTGCGCTGTCCAATCTCCCACTGCCCCTGCAGGATAGCCTTGGCTGTCAGCTGCCCTGCCGCGGACAGATGGTCAGACACCTCGCTCTCGGCACCCACGAATCGAATCCTGCCCGGCCCAGATCACCAACCTCACCAATTGCATCGGAATATTTCAGACTTCCCTCTCAGACCTCTATTCCCCTGGAATTCTACCTCTGTAGCATGTATTAGAATGACATGGCCTTATACATTAATAACAAGATTACAATGACAGGAGAGCTAGTCCCTCCCAAATTATAGTTCCTCTAAATTATCAAAAGATCGGGCCACGCTTGCCATTTTGAACTTATTCCTAAGTAACTATGGTTATTGGTCGTTCCTTGGCACAGGCTGGTTCTCACCTGGCTTTTAGGAACAGCACTGAGTCTTAGCAAGCTGGCCATTGGTCCCTTCTGCTCCTGCAATCACTGCTGTGTCTTACACATATGGCTTCTTCAAATAATTGCTTTAAAGCAAAACAAAACACCTCCTCCAAAGGAGAAACAGGTAACAACGCTACTCAGACCTTCCTGAGCTTTGACCTCACTATACATGCAACCAACACTCCCATGCAGGCTTATGCTGATGGAAGAGTCCCTGTAAGGTCAGCACAGGTTGGCTGAGCGTGTTCCTAACCCATACCTTGGACTTGAACTTTACGGTGCACAAAGCACTTCTCCGTGCTTCTCATCTAGTACTCACAAACAACCCTGTGAGGTGGGCATGGTGCCTGTTGTGATCCTGTTTCACTGATGTACTAATACTGAGGTTAAGGGAAGTTAGGAAGCTAGCCAAGATCACACAGCTGTTTTATGGAGGAGCTTAGGTCTCTGTGACCTCATTCCCTTCCCTTTATTAGACACAAAGACTATGGAAGAGGTTTTCTACTCTCTCTCTCTCTCTACCCGAATGGCATGCTTCTTTCACCAGTATAAGCACAACCTGGAAAGTTCCAAGCACGAAATGGAATGATTGATCAAGTTAACTGTCATAGTCGAATGCGGGGTTGTGTCTGGGGGGTGGGGGGTCATATCTTTCAGGACATTCCCGATTTCTTAACATCTGTAGTTTAACCAAGAACTTTCTTGCGGTGCCGAGTGAGATCCCTAGGTCATGGTTAAGGTGCTGGGGATTTTACCCCCCAAATTATGTTCAATGCTGTGCTTTCCTTCCGTTTCACCTATTACCAGTGTTCTGTGCCTTGCTACCCCTGCCCCTTAGTGAGGGAAAGTCTGTCAATCTTCCAATGCCTGGCCTCCCAGGATTCCTATAGATTCCTGGAAAGTCATGGGGTCCCTGCAGCTCCAAAACACCTGTGGGATTCTCTTTTTGCAGTCAGGTGACATTCCCATGGCTCATACATAGCTCTGCAAAACCGTTTTTCTGACCCCAAGGTATATGATCCTTCAGAGCCTAAGACTCACCAGGCCCCCCTTCACACACAAGCAAGACACCCCAGTCTCATCTCTTTTGTGACTCAGCTGGACCACCCCCTGCGAGGCAGATGGTGGCCTGTGTCCACAGTGTCCCCTACCAGAAATTTCCCACAAGCCAAGGTTTGGACAACTTAGTTGGCCAGGGCTTTGACATCTGAGATGGGAAACCTCTGGAAAGAGTCTTACCACTGTCTTGTACTTCTTCTAGCTATTAATCCATTTCATAGACGTTCAGTGAGCACCGACTATGAGCCATCACTGTGCTGTCTGCAAACAGAGCTGCAAAGAAGAGAAGTCCCCACCCCCACCCCTACACAACTCACCCGATACTAGCTGGTCCCCTAGAAATACCACTTGCTCTGAGTTAGTGGGAGAAATCAACAAGACCTTCCCTTGCCTTGTGGACACTACATAATGATCCGATCACCCCAGAGGACTCCCCAACCTCTGCATACCTCCCCCAGGCAGGTTCCTCAGTCAGTCACCAGACCAGCCCCTGCTCTGATGGCCCTTCCTCCCTGCTGGGGTCCTGGCCAGCTGGGAATTCTCCTCCCAACTCCTGCCTCTCTGCCTTTCCTTCAGCTGGCCAGTCTCCTTTGCACTAACTGATACATTCATTTGCTAATCCAATAGCTATTCTCAAATATCATTTATAGAGGTGTATGTTTTCGAAGTAAATATTCAAGCATATATGTTAATGGTCAATTATAACTGAAGTAGAAATGCGCATATATGTGTAACAGCACGAAAAGACCAGAACCCAGTCTCCCAAATCACTATGTACAAATATTGAACCTATTTCCACTCGGTAACTATTCAGACATATTTTACCTTGTTGCTATCATTATGTGATCATGATTCCAAATTCTCTCTTTTTTTGCTATGATTGCATCACATAGCATCACACTCTTCAAAATAGTTTTCATAGTTGTCAGATGTGAAGGCAACAGCTCATGGTCCTAACAGACCACAATCTGCTTGGCTGTCCCCTACAGCCCAGCAGTTTCCAGTCGATGACTGTGATATAGAGGTGGCCACAAATATCTCTGTGCAAATACTTTCTTTCTTTTGAATTATTTTCCCAGAATGTATTCCCCAAAGTGAGATAACTTAGTCTTATAGTCATTTCTTTCTACCTTTGTCAAATATTGCCAAATGGCTCTCCATAAAAGCATCTCTCCATAGCGCCGGGAGTCTCTCACTCCACAACATAATTTTTCAAACGTATTTTTGGCGAATGCAAGGGGCTGACTTTATATTTGCTAGTTTCCTGCTGCTGGCCTGCGTGCGTCTCCTCCTGGATGCCATGCCAGCCCATTTGATCTTTTGAACCAAGTACATCTCTTGCTGTTTCTACTTACGCAGCCCAGTTCTACAGTTTCCTCCTCTTAACTGGTTTCCCTTTCATCTTGCATTACTCTTTGCTATGCAAATGTTTGAAGTTTTTATGTAATTGAACTGGTCCCCTTGACATTGATGATTTCCCCTATCCCTTCAATGAACAAGCAATGACCACTTCAGAATTCTAAGGGGTTCCTTTTCCCCACTCCGAATGCCCTGAACTTTCCCTCTGGACTTGTTCAAAATCCCTCTGGTTCCCATGAACATTCCATAGTCCACGATCCCTACGTTAAATTCCCTTTGGTCACCTCGTGACATGTACACCCGGGTTCTGGCACTGCCCTGTCCCATGCAAGAGCCCGGGATCCCGGCTTACCTCTGGCGGGATCTGCCCCTGCGGGTTTCATTCCTCCACCCAGCCCAGCCCCACTACTGACTTCTCAAGTTTTCCAGCTGCTTTGGCTGCACAGTCCCCCACCTGGCTTCCAGGGTTCAGGCGAGGTTGTTTTCCTCGCAGTAAGGGCTCACCTGAAGGCAAATCCCTTCACCGTTGAGCCCAGCCAAACGAAGGCCAGATTTTCTCTGTACTTCGCTGGGGGACACCCTGACCACAGGATCTTCTACTTCCTGGCTGCAGCTGAGTCAAAATCCCTGGCCTCCTACGACCTGGCCTATTGCCCTGTTCCAGTCTGAGCGGAAGCTGGCTTCTCAGCTTTCTTCCAGAAGGCACATGCCTGACATACTCTTAACCTTTCTTGGCTTGGAGGATTCCTTCTGCCAATGCCTTCCCCTCCTCAGTCCCCACCCCAACACACACAGACTCTCCCTGGGCCATTCCATGAGGAATGGTCTCGAAGAATGCAAATCAGCACAAGCTTAAAAAGTTCAGAAACCTGCAGTGGAGGCAGACAGTCACCCAGAAAAAGCAAGAGGCCTGGCAAGCTCC
>PITA01015212.1:0-50678 GCA_004023965.1 Spilogale gracilis
TGGGGAGCCTGCTTCCCCTCTCTCTGCCTACCTCTCTGCCTACCTGTGATCTATTTCTCTGTCAAATAAATAAGTAAAATCTTAAAAAAAAAAAAAAAAGAGCCCACCAGGGGATGCCATCCAGGAGAGCAAAACAGCCTGGCGCTTACATGTGCATGCCCGAGTTTGACAAGGCTGGTTCTTTCTGCTCATACGGCTTACGGGGCACTAGCCAACCTCCTACTTTAACCCATCCCACTTCATCCTCACTAGTTAGATCTGTTTACCACATCCAATGCACCCCTGATCTCTCACTTTACAGCAGCTTTCCTGTGCAGAGCAGATGTTTAAACAGTTCTTCATACACATGCCCTCACACATACCAAAGTGAGGCATCCAGGGGAGTAGACAACATGACACCAGAGGGTAAAAAGTTTCATTACTTTTAGCTGCTGTGGCCATGAACGGCGTATCTACAGCACGCAGCAGGGCCTTTACTTAAGGACTAAGAGGTCTCCATCTCAAGTCTCAGAGCTCAAAAGCAGGCTGTCCCTCCTACTTTGCCGGTCTTAGAATGGAGGGAAGGCAAAAGTCAGAATTTTCACAGGTCTTTTTCAGGAGCCCCACAGAAAGTAACCATCAGTACTGGCATCTAAAATTACACACTCATACACACATCTCTGAATTCTCTTCCCTCGTCAAGTCATTTCTAAGGCAGGGGGAAGGAAGCATTTGCATTACAAATCATTTATAAACATGATGTTTTCTTTCAAATTTTTTAAAATGCACAGCGTTTTATTGGTGCCCTCGCTGTCTGGGAAAATCCGCCTTCCATGCTTTCAACATACAATGAAAGCACATCAAGTCTCCAAACAGGCGACAGGGCTGAGCCATCTCAGCGGCTGCAAAGAGCACTGCCATCTTTTGGCAACGTGTGTTCACTACAGGGAAGCGGACGGCAAGGGCAGAGGAAAGGCTGCCACCAGTCCCTTCAGCAGGTCTCACCAGGCCCCCGGGGGAAGAGTCCAGAACGCGGTACTTGGCTTCAGGGGGGACACGGCAGGAGCTCCAGATGCGTAGGCAGGGGAAAGAGACATCAGCGTGGCATCTTACAAGCCCCATGAAGGGCAAGAGGCGACTGCCCAAGATGTGCCCGCCGCAAAGCAGTGCAAATGCCCTCCACGGAGCTCGGGAGTACCTTAATCAGTCTGGACATTTACACAGGCCCGGGGCCAGGGAGAAATGGGTGACGGCCCCACACACAAGCAGACTGCGGACTGGATAAAAGGTGAAAATCTAATCCGGAGCAGGATCACACCGAACAGAATTCTGGATTTATGAACTGCTTTAAAAGTTCATTTGTACTCTTGGGCACTTATCCCAGATAAATGAAAACTTATGTTCACACAAAAACCTGTCCACAAAGGTTCCCAGCAGCTTCATTTGTCAGAGCCAAAAGCTAGAATGAGCCCAGGCGGCTTTCAACTGGTGAATGAGTAAACAAAGTATGCTACATCCATACCACAGAATACCATTTAGCAATAAAAGGAACAAACTATCGGTACACAAAACAAATTAAATGAATCTCCAGGGGACCATGCTGGCTGGAAAAAGCTAATCCCAAAAGGTTATATATTGTATGATTCATGTAACATCTTTTTAAATTTTATTTATGTTCCATTAGCCAACATACATTGCATCATTAGTTTTTGATGTAGAGTTTTTTTTGTAATGACAGAATTCCAGATATGAAGGACAGAGGAAGGTGGTCATGGGTAGAAATTAGGAGGATGGAAGGGTATTTGTGGTTATAAAAGGGCAACATGAGGGACCCCATGGAACCAACTCTTTTCATTATCTTACCTGTGGTGGTAGATACATGAATGTATCCTGTAATAAAATTATACAAAACTTAACACACATGCACCAACACAAAGAAAAAAGAGGATAAGTGGGGCGCCCAGGTGGCTCAGTCAGTTAAGCGGCCGGCTTTTGATTTCAGCTCAGATCATGATCTCAGGGTCCTGGCATCAGGCCCCAAGTCAGACTCTTGGCTCGGCGGGCATTCTGCTTATAGATTCTCTCTCTCCCTCTGCCCCTCCTCCCCTTGCACTCACTCTCAATCTCTTTCTTTCCCTGTAAAATAAATAAATCATCTTTAAAAAAAAATTAGGGTAGGTAAAACTGAGGAAATCTGATTAAGTTCAGTGGATTATATCAGTGCCGATATCTCGATCGGTGATATTGTACCAAAGTCTCAGAAAATGTTAACAGCAGGAAAAACTGGCCAAGCGTACAAGCAATTTCTCTGTATTATTTCTCAAATATACATGTGCATCCAGAAATATCTCAATTACAACATCCAAAAAAGCTCATTTATAAATCCACCTTTTTAAAAAATTTCCCTTTGGAGCATTGTTTTACTTGATGGTCACACACTAAAGCCAGCCCATCTACGCATACACAGAAGCAAGCGAAACAGCACAAATCGCATGTGCACTCTGTGGTAATGGTGGAACCTCGGTAAAGTTCCACCCCACTTCAGTGTCCTTTAAAACGAGCTTTAAAACACTTCATAAGACATTTAGGTTAAGTATTAAATAAGTTCCTGGAGTAAATACATTCAATTAATTTTAGTTGAATCTAAGTCTAAAGTCCCTAAGGCCCAGAGGGTATTAGAGAATTAACAATCCTACAGACCCAAAAGGCCCTCATTGTGGCTCTGTGAGCAAATGCATGAGAGTATCAATGGGAGAGGCTAGCCATAAACAGCATAAACAGCATAAACAGCCATAAACAGCATAAACAGCCATAAATAGCCATAAACAGCATAAACAGCCATAAACAGCCATAAACAGCCATAAACAGCCATTCCCCAACAAAAGGCCCCAACTCCTCTCTGCCATCTTCTCCATGCTGTGGCAAGGTCGGCTAGACTCTGTCCCCTCACCGCTGACTGAGCTCTGAAACGCTGCAGCAGATGCAGCAACAACGGACAAGAAGAGAGCTGGTGGCAGAGTGGACCCAGGAACTATGGAGTGAGGAAAGGTGCGGGGGTTCAGGGCAAGTGGAAGATGAAGAGAGAAATAACTAGAAAGTTAAAGGCGCCTGGGTGGCTCAGTGGGTTAAAGCCTCTGCCTTCGGCTCAGGTCATAATCTCAGGGTCCTGGGATCGAGGCCCACGTCGGGCTCTCTGCTCTGCAGGGGAGCCTGTTTCCTCTGCTCTGTCTCTGCCTGCGTCTCTGCCTACTTGTGATCTCTCTCTGTCAAATAAATAAATAAAATAAATAAATCTTAAAAAAAAAAAAAAAACTAGAAAGTTAAGTGCAAAAAAAGGAACAACTTGCAGGATCCCCTCAGAACACTCCCCTGATTTAGCCAACACCCCACGGCCACACCCTCTTTACTTTTTTTAGTGCGCCTTTCCACATGCTTCCACATCCATTGTGTGTTGCTTCCAACCAGAGTTCCACTTGAGGAACAAGTGCCCCATTCCTCTCAACACAGATATTTAGGACCTTGCCCTTCGAAAGTCTCCTCAGAGATTGTACTTGTTGGGGCACGGGAAAAAGACTCCCTTCTCAATTCTTTTCACCTTAAACTGCCCTTTTCCATGTGCTCTGTGTGAAAATTAGAAAGGTCCTGACAGAGAGGGTTCAGGCAAGATGAAAAAGCTGGGGACACTCTGTGAGAGAAAGCAGAAGGGAAGCACGGGGCACGTCTATCCTCTCTCCCTTCCTCCTCACCACTGCCGAGTCTTCAGCCAAAAGCCAGAGCCCAACCAGCTGCAGAATAAAGACGGCAGAGCCAAGAGAAGGAAGATAACCCCCAGGGTAACGGCGGGGGAAAAAAATATCTACAGCTAGAAACCCACCCTGCAAGACAGCTGTTAGTTCAGGGATGCCCCAGCATGTTCAGGTTCAGAAGTGAGGGTGTGATGGCTAGCTTCAGACCTGCCCTCCCACCCACAGGTTCTAACTCCTGGCTCTGAATCCACTCTCTTGTAAGCCATCCACTTATAAAACACCATTTGGTATCATTCTCCTTGTAAAAATCATTCAGTGGTTCTTTATTATATCGAAGATGAAATTCAAACTGCTCAATGTGGAACTGAAGGCTTGTCATGAGCTTTCCACACTTAGGTCCTGTCATCCCCCATGCCACACCATTCCATGAAGAGGCTACCGAGCCACTGCATACACACGGTTTCCTCTGTTCTCCACCCACCCCCTGACCATGTCTGCTTCTCACATAGCACGGACAACACTGCACTGTCACTATAAGCTCACACGACTACACTTGGACATGTCATCTCCACCACATTATGAACAAACTCTTTGAGAGCAGGTATCATCTTTCCATGGTCTTTCTAACCCCAGTGTAAAGCACAGTTGTTACACATTCTAAGTGCTCCTTAAACATTGATGAATGAATGAATGAATGAATGAATGAACGAATGAATGAACAAACGAACTAGTGAGGAATGAGCACAATAAGGATAGATACATGCCTGGTAGTAAATGCATCTCTAAGTTTAAAGGTCCCGAACGTATTTTTCAAACAACATACACAAGCAAACTTCCAATTACATGGTCTGGTATTCAACTAAAGAAAACAGTGATTTGTTCCAAAACTGGAAGGGGAAATGGCTATGTTGTACTCCCTGAAAGATGTTATGTCTGTGGATGAATTAGGGTATTTTTTAAGAATAATTTTAACTATCTTTTCTTTTCCTTACTGGCTAATTTGAGAAACTAATCCTTTACATAGACTGTAAAGGGACTGCAATATGTAAAGACAGAATGAAATTCATATCAGAATTTCCCCCATCTGTTTAAACTGAAAAGTTAAGAGGTACCTAGACCTGCCATATAGTAGATTCTAAGAAAATATTTGTTCAATAAATATATAATGAACTTAAAAATAAACTGCAGTATAAACTGCTTTAAAACACCAGAAGCATTAGAAGTTGTGAGAAAGTTCAATTTTGTTCCTGAGCCCTACAACTAGACAAATAAAACTCTGAAATGTGTTTGGCTAAACCAATAAAGAAGCTCATAGTAGCTACTTGAAGAGGAAACTGGGATTTGAAATGTTGATATAAACTTTGAGCTCTGGAAGTTTTAAACAAACTTTACATTTATACATAGTTAATGTTGATCATTTATGGTAATTAGTACAGGAATAGCACAGATAACTAATATCCACAGTTAATTCGTACATTCCATTTCTTTAAGTTCAAATTCAAATTAGTTAACATATAGCGTAGTAGGTTTCAGAAACAGAATTTAGTGATTCATCCCTTACATATAACACACAGTGCTCATCCCAACAAGTGCCCTCCTGAATGCCCATCACCCATTCAGCCCATCCCCATGGACCTCCTCTCCAGCAACCCTCAGTTTGTTCTCTATAGTTAAGAATGTCTTATAGTTTGTCTCCCTCTCTGTTTTTTATCTTATTTTATGTTCCTTCCTTTCCCCTATGTTCATCTGTTTTGTTTCTTAAATTGTACATATGAGTGAAATCATATGGTATTTGTCTTTCTCTGATGGACTTATTTCACTTAGCATAATACACACTAGCTCCATCCATGCTGTTGCAAATGACAAGACTTCATTCCTTTGATGGCTGAGTAATATTCCACTGTGTGTATATACATTTTCTTTACCCATTCATCAGTTGATGGGCATTTGCGCTCATTCCATAATTTGGCTATTGTTGACATTATTCACTGCGTCATAAGGTAGCTCTATCTTTAATGTTTTGAGGAACCTCCATACTGTGTTCCAGAGTGGCTGCTCCAGCTTGCATTCCCACCAACAGTGTAAGAGGGTTCCCCTTTCTGCATCTCACCAACATCGGTTGTTTCCTGAGTTGTTAATTTTAATTAGATTTCGATTCTGACAGATATGAGGTGGTATCTCATTGTGGTTTTGATTTGTCAGACACTTCATTTAAGGTGGTGATTCTGCACAAACTTCTTGTGGATTTTAACAGGACCTCAAGTCAGATCCAGGGACTTGAGAGCAGGAGTTTGTTCCAGGACACAGCACTGGGAGTTGGCAGACGGCACTGATCAGGTACAGTCCCAAATCTGCCTACCTCTAACATCCAGAGCTAACTCTGGAGAAAGACGCCTACGTCTAACCAATGTGGCAGCCACTGTTCACATCTTCTGTCCCGAACCACCACAACTGCTGGTGGATATGAGGCTCCTGGCATTTGACTGAGTTCTCGGTAGCCGCCAAGTACGGTGCCATGACTGAGTTCTCGCTAGCCGCCAAGTACCGTGCCATGACTGAGTTCTCGCTAGCCGCCAAGTACCGTGCCACGACTGAGTTCCCGCTAGCCTCCAAGTAATGTGCCAAGCAAGCACCCCACATGCAAGGTTTCTTTCTTGATGCTGTCAAGTTCTGTCTGACTGGTTCAGTAACAGGACAGGGCTTAGACTTCTAGCCAAAGGATTTCAACACCTATAACAATGTAGGAACTGAAATTAGGGACTCTCATCATCCCTTAATTAAAAAATAAAAAAAGTCCCACTTTTAAACACTTACCATACACCAAGTATTGCGCTAAGCACTTTATGATTTTCTTACTGAATCCTCATGACAACTCCATGAGGTAAGTACTTTTCACAAACCCATTTTAGACTTGTAATTCAACAAGTAATTTACCGTAAATCACACAGTACAGTGTGATGTGTGATCAAACAGGCCATCTAAACAATCCACAATTTCAACCACTCTACTCTACTGATGCATGATTAAATAATCCATGTCTGTCAGGTACTATCCTCAAGAATTGTGTTCATATTGCTTAACTAAAATATACCTACAAGTTACATCACTTACACTCACCCATTTCCCTATCATGCTGTACCTACCGGCCAAAGGACAAAGCATCCTCTAACAGGTTTCCCAAATAAATGTCTTTATTCTTATTTAGCAAATACTTAGGCTGAGCTTACTATGTGCCAGCTGCTGCTGTAACTGAGATTAACTCTTATAATCCTCACAACAATCCAATGATGTGTGTACCATTTTTATCTCATCTCTGAAGCACAGCGAGAGTAAGTAACTTGCCCAAAGTCATACAGCTCATAACCGTTGAAGTCAGGATTTGAACCCAGGCAGTCTAGCTCTACAATTCTGTGTTCTTAGCCACCGTATATCACACTGCCTCTCTTTGGCTATTTTGATTAATCTGGTTCCCAACTCTTTAGGAACCTGGGATCACAAATACTAAACAGATTTCTGGTAAAAGAGCAGATGCACCAGGATACCTAGAGAGTATACAGACCCTTGACTTTCATGAAACATTGCTTCTCCCCACCTTATTTTGCAAATATCCTGGTAGCACAATTTCTGATGACCACCATGTGGTCAAGTAGAACTTTGTGAGTTTCTGAATTCTCAAAGTAAAGAAAGCCAGCAGGATGACCTGCGATGCAGGAGGCAGGCCATCCAGTAGGCTCAGTCTGGTCTCAGCACCCGCCCAGTTCACGACATGCCCTGCTATAAGGCATGAGTGACTACTACACCGGAGAACCACTTGGGGCTACCAGCAAATAGCTGAGATCACAACTGTTAGGTTCACACATGCCAAGGAGATACCGTATCAAAGGTGAGACAAGTACATCGCTCACCACATGTGCTACATGGTTAAGCAGAAAAACAACTTTTATCTCATAAACTTTATGTGCGCACTTCACTATTACATGAATAATGAAGACACTCCTCTACTCTTTGTTTCCTTACTAAAGTGTCTCTCTCCACAAGGCTGTTCAAAGTGTGTCCTTCATTTTCCACAAGGAATCCTTCACTTTCCACAAGGAACTCATTCACTCAATTGTTTAAACAATTTCCTGAGTGTCTACTATGACTAGGCATTATTCTAGGCACAAAGGATAAATCCACGGTGAGAAAGAGATGAGAAACAGACAAAGCGTAAGAGACTCTTAATCTCAGGAGACAAACTGAGGGTTGCTGGAAGGGAAGGGGGTTGGAGGGATGGGATGGCTGGGTGATGGACACTGGGGAGTGTATGTGCTATGGTGAGTGCTGTGAACTGTGTAAGACTGATGATTCACAGACCTGTACCCCTGAAGCAAATAATACATTATATGTTAATTAAAAAAAAAAAACAGTAAACTGTCCGACATGGAAGGTGACACTCTGTGGGAAAATGTAAGCAAGAAAGAGATTTCAGGAGTGCTGCTGGGATCAGAATGGGGTTGGGGGTGGGATGTGGAGGAGGCAGGTTTAAACAGGTAGTCAGGGAAGACCATACTGAAGGATGGTTAAGCAAAGACTCAAAGGAGGTGAGGAAGTGAGTATGTGAGGGAATAGCACATGAAAAGGCCCTGAGGCATAAAAGGGCCTGGCAGATTCTTGGAGCGCCAGTAAGAGAAGAGGCTAAAGCAAAGTGAAAGTGGGGGACAGGAGATAAGGTCAGAAATGGACAGGCAGGGAAGAGGAGGTTTCGTGGTCTGGGGCATTGTTCTAAAGGCCTGACATTTACTCTGAGCAACTAGAAACCACGGAACAGTTCTGAACAGAGGTGATAATTTCCTCAAGCTTACAGTCTTCTTTACTTTTTAAATCTTTGTCATTATGTAACATTTCCAGTAAGGTCTTTCCTGGAACGTTGCTCTACTCCCAGCATCGCACAGAAGTGACAGGCGGGGTCTGCTGGGTCAGTGCCCTCTGAGAGCCACTGGCAGAACCTGCCCCAGGCCTGTCTGCAGATCGCAGAGTGGACCAACACGCCCCAGGGATACTAACCCCAGTGCCCAGTAATGCACACTGACTTACTTCAGCCTTGTGAAGGTGCTGAGCAATGGCGTCAGTGCTCAGAACTCAGGCCACTCTGCATTCCATATTCATATAATCTTGATTAACTTCTGCCAATTAGCCTCACAGTTCATGAGTCAAGTGGTTGCCACCTGAATCCCTGCCTACATAAACTTAACCCCCAGGATGGCAACAACAGTGTTAGAAGATGCCAGAGCTGATGATTAATATGTAGATATCAGGGGAATGGCATGGAATTGATTTACTGATGGCTTTTTAACACCTGTGCTTCAAATCCATGCTTCAAACAGTGAAGGAATACATATGAAGTTGCTTTTAACAATGACTTTTCTAGATTAATTTTAAGAGAACAAGAAGGACACATGGGGTGCCTGGGTGGCTCAGTTGGGTGACTGTCCCACCGTTGAACCCAGTTCAGATCTTGATCTCAGGGTCATGAGTTCAAGCCCTGTGTTGGGCTCCCCATCCTACTTTTAAAAATTTAAAAAAAAAAAAAAAAAAAGGAATAGGACACAGGAAGATTGCCAATTCCACAGTTAGGCCTATTGTATTTGGGAGGAAATGCCCTTGGCTGGCCATCTCTTGCCTACAGATGGAGTAAATGCTTCTCTGGCTCTGGTGGTTTCCTCTGTTTTCAGGGAGTAGACTGCCCTGCAGAAGTATGGTACTCCCCAACCTAAATATAGCCTCTCTGACCCGGTAGCAAGAGACCAACAGAGCAGGCATAATTATCAAATGCGGCATGTGTAGTCAAACAAATGAAAAACTTGAAAAACTTGTTCAAGACAATCAAGGAAACTTGTACATTAATTGAGTATTAGATGAGACTAAGGGGTTGTCCATTTTATCAAGTAGGGTAATGACACTGAGGTGATTTTTTTCCATGTCTTTATTTCTCAGAAATAAACACTGAAGTATTAATTGGTGAAATGACATGATCTAGGATTTGCCTTAGAATCCTCCAGCAAGAAAAGGGGTAGGGGGAGGAATGCGAAACAAGACTAGCAATGTGTTGGTAATTGTTGGAGCTGGCTAATAAGCACATAGGAGTTCATTGTACTATTTTCTTCTCTTTTTTTGTTCATGTTTGAAGTCTGCCAAAATAAAACGCTTTTTAAAAAACTTTAAAACTACCCTATATAAGCCTCTCTTCTTCCATGCCCAATGCATTCCAGAAGACATGTATGAATACAAAAGTCATAATGAGTATACTTACATGTTATAAAGATAGCTCTATATCTAAAGAATAAAACAACTCTAAAACCCACATTCATATTCTTCATTTTAGACATCATAAAAACATATTTTATGCATTTCAACATGTTTTGTCTTTTCCTTCACACCTTAATAAACAGGCTCTAATCCAACGTGTACTTGATTGACTGGCATGGCTCACCCTGTCCGTCTTAGTCAAAATAAGCAAAGCTTATGAGACTTACATTTCTTAGTATTAACATCAGCATTTTTCACTTTCCCTCTCATTTGTGCACAACTGCAGAAGAAAATGCTACAGACCAAACGCCTGCCGCAGCAAACGCAGAGGGGGACGCTGATGACACTGCGCCATGGGCTCTGATGCCACCCCAAACTCACTGATCACGCCCCTCCACTCCCCAGTAGATGTACGGAAAAACCCAAGCAGACCATCAAAAGTGAAGTATGGGGGTTCGTATGTATCCAAGCGATCCATGTACATCCAACAGATGTATGGGAGCTGAACCTCTGAACATCAGGACTGCCTTTACATACGAGCACGTGACATCTGTGTCTGAGACAGCGTGCTCTCTCCCTAGAAGAACAAAAAGTATCAAAAAACTATCACAGTCCTTCTGTCACTAGACATTGTGGGGTACAAGGGAAAAGCACAGGGAGGATGTTCTCGGTGACACCACATTCCCTTCCTGCCAAACACAGGACACGGATTTTTCCTGAAGAATTATTATGACATGTGTTGGTTAGGTTACAAAGCCAACTCACAAAAACCAACTTACTGCAAATGTGGCCAAGTTACAGTAATAATATCATAAGCTAATATAACAAGTGCTTTGTTTGGGTTATTTAAACCTTACTATCAGCCCATAAACTAAATGCTATTAATATCCCCATTGTACAATTGATGAAATACAGATTTAAAGAGGTAAGTGACATGACCAAAAAAAAAGCCTCAAGTGACAGAACCACATACATTATCAACTAATAGTATTAAAATTACTAATAATAGTACGATGCCAAAAGGATCACTCTGGGTAAAACAGGTGAAACAGACCCGCTTGGACACAAATGAAACCCAAAGCATTGCTCTAATATCGTTTTCTATGGAAAAATACAGTCTGAGTTCCAAACAACCATATATAATGATGGCACTCCAAAAATAAATTGATAGCAGAACACATCTGATTAGAAAGGTCATCAAACAAATAGCAGAAATTAAAAGATAAACACCACTGTTATCTCTAATAATCACAAAGAAAATTAACCACAGTCAGTTGAGTTGAGACAAACCTCCTCCAAGAAGAAATTATGTACACATACATTCTACGGCAACTTTTTACATTTGTTTTTCTCCTTATTTCAAAAATCAATCATCTGGATAAACACATGACATACAAATACCAAAGCAAAACACCAATTCATTCTTGAAGATCTGCTCAGCATCATAATATTCCCCCTCTGAATATCTGGGACCTGCTTGTAAACTATTAGCAACTCAAACTGATTTTTCAAACCCCTAGTTCAAAAGGAAGAATTACTTCCTTATTTGAATATCAGGAAAAAGTTCCCCCTGCCAAGAAGAGTCTTAGAAGAAGTTAAGATTACTCTCTCCCCGGGGCGCCTGGGTGGCTCAGTTGGTTGAGCGACTGCCTTCAGCTCAGGTCATGATCCCGGAGGCCCGGGATCGAGCCCCACATCATGCTCCCAGCTTGGCGGGAAGCCTGCTTCTTCCTCTCTCAATCCCCCTGCTTCTACCTCTCTCACTCCCCCTGCTTGTGTTCCCTCTCTTGCTGTGTTTCTCTCTGTCAAATAAAATCTTAAAAAAAAAAAAAAAAAAAAAAAGATTACTCTCTCCCCAATCTCCTTTTGTTTTAATTTTCATAGTTCCTCCCTCCCTCCACCCCGCCCCCGGCTTACTAGTCGCAGCCAAGCTAAAAGGGAAGAGCCAAAAACAGTGCAAGGCAGACTGTCACCACCACATTCCAGCCCTGACAGAGACCTCAGGTCTGTTTTGTTAGTCTTCCTGCCTGTGCTTACAGTGCGGGAAAACCAAACTCCGACACCAGGAAAGACCAGCTAAGCACAAATGATGGCACTCTTCTACCAAATGGAAGCCATGACTGGCTTAGTGTTGCCCATCTCTGTTCTATTCACAGATTCACATTTGTTTATGATGGCTTTGAAAGGCCAGCACATAATAAGCACCTACAGATAGAAACTACTCACTAATCTATATAAATGCCACTTTGATAGTAGCCAGATCATTCACGGCTTCATTAACTATTGACTCGCACTGCTTGGCATTAGTACTGACCACCCATTCATTAGTAGAAACATCTTATTATTCAATCTCAGTAAGGATTAGTCTTTTACACTCTAAATTTTGGTGTCTGGGCAGATGTAAAATTTCTCATCTAATTCTGATTCCCCCAATCTTGTCCCACTCATAAAACTTCTCTTTAAAAACATCAGTAAAGGGGCGCCTGGGTGGCTCAGTTGGTTAAGCGACTGCCTTCGGCTCAGGTCATGATCCCGGAGACCCGGGATCGAGTCCCACATCGGGCTCCCTGCTCGGCGGGAAGCCTGCTTCTCCCTCTCTCAGTCCCTCTGCTTGTGTTCCCTCTCTAGCTGTGTTTCACTCTGTCAAATAAATAAATAAAATCTTTAAAAAAAAAAAAATCAGTAAAGAATTTTTATAAAATGAAAGTAATTCAAGTAGCTAACTCTCTGAGTCTCAATTTCCTCATCTGATAAATGGGCTTAGTAATGCCCTCATTGTTTAACTGTGGGGAAGCTATGCGGTAATATGAACAAAAGTATTCTGTGCGCTCAGTGCTTGGCACAGAGCCGCAGGCAACACAAACAACTGGTGTTATTGCACATCAGGGTCCTTAGCTTTTCCCAAACAGGCACAGTCTATGAAGGTCACATTGCTAGCAAGTGGCAGAGACAGAATTCAAACCCAGCTCTGCCTGATGCCAGCACTCTGGTGCCATGCTCCTTCTCTGGATGAAATAGAAGGACAATGAGGTAGTTCTGCTCAACTCTCTTCTACACTTATAAGGCCCAGAGTAGGAGCCAGGAGCAAAGGATGAAAGCAGCTTCCCTCTTCTAAACTCTATGGAAAGTACAGGCACATCAAGGAAAGAACTCATCAAGCTTTTACCTCTTGATATACCAGAGGTCAAATTTCTCAACTTGTTGATAATACTCAGAGGGCTAACTGGGAACGAGGATAAGGACTGGAAAGAAGCCAGCGGAGTATTTTTGAAAGGTGGTCACCCTGTGACACACACACCTGCTTGCAGACTAAGAAAAAGCTTAGAAGTGACCCCAAATGCTAATGTTTTAAGTCAGCATAAAAGAAAATTTAAAAACAGAAGTGACTGAGGGGTAAAGGCAAGAAAATATAGGGGAAAAAAAAAAAAACATTATCCAGGGTCCTTACTAGCATATCTTTGGTAAGAACTAATTTTTTGATACCAGTGATTTCCTAAAATATAACTAACAAACTTGGTAGTTTATAGTAAAACTACTAACTCTGCATGACACTAAAAATTATCTACAGTGGTAATCACAGACAGACTCTGTTGTGCACCTACTATTTGCTGGTCCTATAAGGTGGTTCATTTGTGATCCTCACAACACCCAAGCCCTAGAGTTACTACGAGCTACATTCCACACAGGAAGAAACCCAGTCTCAGAGCCATAAACAGAATGCCTGAGGGTGCAGAGAGTACAAAGAGAAAAATGGACATTCACACGCGGATCTGACTCAAACAACCCTGCTGTACCTTACTGGCTGCAAATGTGCCCGGCATAGGGTTCATTCGGTGTGTCCTACCTCCTTGGTCACCTAGGAAAGGTACAGGGTAGATGGAGGTTCTTGAAGGATCAGACCCAGAATATCAGTGGAAGACCATCACCTTCTCCTCAAGGACCAAATCCATGGTGCGGAAAATGGTGAAACTGAGAGCAGCATATTGATTATTTTAAATGGGTGCTATTATGACGATACAGTGTTTTGAAAGCATGGCCATCTGCACCTTGGACAGGACCAGAATACAAAGTTCTTAATAAACCAAAAAAAGCAGTCGAAAGCAAATTAATGAATTCCAAAAAAAAAAAGCCAAGCCCATCTGTGGTGTTTTCAGCTACTCTGTACAATTAACAAGTAGAGGACAGGAGGATAGACAAAATACTTCTAAAATTTTGTAATGCTACCATACCACACAGAGTATGATGTACTTTCAAGGTTCTCAAAGACTTTACACAAGTTATTTTTTTTCAGCATGCCTAATAGCTAATAAGAAGATAGGTATCATATTGAATCTAGGTTAGAGATGAGACAATTCAGACCAAAGGAGGTTCTAAGAACATAAAGAAATCACAGTAGAAGCAAAATCACTTCCCAAGCTCCTAGCATAGAATTTATTTCACTGATTAAGGCTGCTACGGTGTCAACTGTGAATCTTGATGGTTCCAGCCAGTGTGCTGGGAGTTAAGTCACAGGTGGACTGGGATGCCCATCCCCCACGGCTGGGGGCTACTAGGCGGGGCCAAGCACAGCCTGACTCCCAGGCCAGTCACTCCAGCCGCTGCATGTCTGGATTGTTTACCCAGAGTGCTGTACAAATATTATTACTTACTAAGCATTCTATGACGTGAAAAAGATTCAGAAGCATTAGTAAATGTACCCATCATTTCACTGACTTCTTGATCAAGAAATGCTAACTGCTCAGAAAATCCACCATGTACCTGGAGCAGCATGAGTAACCATTCCTCTTCAATCCTCTTCCCTCCCCATCTGGGCCAGGATTTCTCTGACAACTGTTGGCCAGCGTCATCCCAGGCAGAGGATGACACACTTTCTCAAGTAGTGTATACACGGCTGTATAAACCAAGTTAGGAGGTCACGGACACCCTCAGCATGGGATCAGTCAACATCAAAGGAGGAGCCCTAGACAATTCAGTTCTCCACACAGGCCACTCACAAAATGCATGGGGGGTACATTTGGACGCCAGGGGGCCACACCAAAAAAAAAAAAAAAAAAAAAGACTGAGGCATAAGTGCCAAATGAGCAGTCACAAAGATACTATAAGGGAACAGCCTGAGCGGGGAGCAGAAAAGAAGGAAGTTTCCCTGTTACCTTTACATCTTTCCCTGTGGCTGTGGATACACAGTTATGTGCACAATCACAAGGCCAGCCCAGAAATGGCCGTGGGGAAAGAGCAACTGGTGTGCAGTGAAAACTCAGTAATCCCCAGCAAGATGGGTCTGTGTGGAGGCAGAAGAAATTCCTGCCTTCAAACCCGGCAGCCTGAGCAGAGTCCCGTGTGTCTGCAATCCCCAACACAGGGACAGAGACACCCCTACTTCTGCTTTACCAGCACTTCCAACGTTGTCAGGAGCTGCAGCCCCGGGCCAATCCTTTATGAGGCGAAATTCCGGACTGCTACTAGTACCGAGAATAAAAAAGCAGGTACAAATGACCTGCAAGCCAACAAACAACAAAGTGCACATCGGATGTTAGAGAGTTTGGAGATGTCATCAGGCCTTTCACTTAATTCTCATTTTTGTAAACTTCCCCAACCCTGAAGGAGTTTTGGCTTCGGGGCAATCACTCTGCTTAGCTCCCAAATATCTATCCCAGCCCGGTCTCTTCTCTGGGACCCGGCCTGCCCCAAACTTAACCTAGTATGTTAATCGTACATGCAAGCATGTACACACACACACAGAGTCTGTGTATTTTAAAATACAGGCCACCACCCCCTCATTCACCTAGTCCCAACCTGTGCCTCCCACTTTCACTTTCCATTGTTCCCCAACCCCAATGTAGCTCGGCCCTGTGGAACCCAATTCTGGTCTCTGGGACCTCCTGGCTTTTCTCTCAGTAAGGGTGAGCAGCTCTGACCAGCATCTGTCAGCACTGGTATCCACCCTCTGCTCCAAGCAAGGGAAACCCCCACCCTCTGCTCAGTCCCAGAGGACTAGGCCTCTTCCTTGCTGCTTTCCCAGCCAGGCAGAATATTGCTTTGATCTCTTCCTAATCCTGAGGATTAAACACAGAACGGTGACTGTATTAAAACTAACCCTGAGGGGCACCTGGGTGGCTCAGTTGGTTAAGCAACTGCCTTCAGCTCAGGTCATGATCCTGGAGACCCAGGATCGAGCCCTGCATCAGACTCCCTGCTCGGCGGGAAGCCTGCTTCTCCCTCTCTCACTCCCTCTGCTTGTGTTCCCTCTCTTGCTGTGTTTCTCTCTGTCAAATAAATAAAAAATCCTCAAAAAAAAAAAAAAGAAAGAAAAACTGGGGCGCCTGGGTGGCTCAGTTGGTTGGGCAACTGCTTCGGCTCAGGTCATGATCCTGGAGACCCGTGATCAAGCCCACATTGGGCTTCCTGCTTGGCGGGAAACCTGCTTCTCCCACTCTCAGTCCCTCTGCTTGTGTTCCCTCTCTAGCTGTTTCTCTCTGTGAAATAAATAAAGTCTTAAAAAAAAAAAAAAACTAACCCTGAGTCTAACCAAGTGAGAAACCAAAGGTCAGTGCCTAGGATATAAGCAAAAAGTCAAAGAATTCTAAACTAAAGAATAAGAGTAATAGAGGTATGGATCTTAAAATATGAGGAAAGAATTAGATGCTTTCGGAATGAGACCTGAATTTATTATTTCAGATAGAAGACAAATCCACTGAGGGCACACACACTTCTACAAGCAAAGGCTGTAAGGTTACATGTTCTCAGACGGCATCTAAGCTGTCTCTCGAAATGGCCAATGAGACATTCTAACAGTTGGCTGACTTGCTCAGGGATGTGGCACTGTAGCTGTCACACCCATGAAGCTGGCTATCAGTCCTACCACCCCTGACTTAGGTGACTCCAAACATATTTCGCTTTCTTGTGTCTGTTTCCTCGATTACA
This sequence comes from Spilogale gracilis, assembly GCA_004023965.1. NCBI lineage: Eukaryota > Metazoa > Chordata > Mammalia > Carnivora > Mephitidae > Spilogale > Spilogale gracilis. Next base: position 16,932 of record PITA01015212.1, read on the forward strand.
AGACACAAAGCTCACTTGTGCACAACCTCAGGCCTGAGAACATTATGTGCTTCTAATAAGATCCATGAAGCATTCTAAGCTCTTCACACACACACACACACACACACACACACACACACACATCAGATAAATTCAAGATATACTGTTACTAAATGTGTGCTTACTCTCATATTATGGAGGACATGACTTCAAATTGCCACCTTCTTATCAAGAGATTTATAAAAGTCTGTCTACCTGACTAAGGCAGGGTTCCATCACTTCAGATTCAAGCTCACATTTATCAGGAAACGCTGCTAAAAATACCCACGTGTTTTTAGAATTTCAGAATGCAGCAACATTAAGGTCACTGCTAGTTTTTGCTGCCATATTCTCAAAACCATGGGCAAAAACTTAATGTGAATATTTTGTGTTATAGACCTAAAATGTCTTTCTATCTCCCTGATTTAAAAAAACAAACAACCAAAAACTCAGGAATGATACAAGCTATCATGGACCATTTTGCTGTTACCATCTTACAAACTGTGGAGTTTCAGAGGTGGTATATGAAACTTATGTACTGTATTTTAAATAAAGCACGGTAATGACAGATCTAAATTTACCAGGGTATACAGTCACAGGAGAATCACTGTCTTTTTATTGCTAAAAGCAAATAAACCATAAATCCTTTTCAAATCACCGCCAAAGCCAAAAATCTGTGGGAGTAAGGAAAGAGGGAAGGTAATTATGAAAATCTGTTTTGTGGAGCTGTTTTTTGTAGGAAAAGTATATGATGCAGTCACCTTGACAAAGATATTATCTGAAAGCAAGCTAAAAAGCTCATGGATGTACAAATGATAAATGTTCCCAAGATAAATTACAAAGAAACACATTCTGAATGTGAGTTATCTTTATCATACATTTGGTTTGAAGTCTGTTCAGGTTTTTCACACAATTCTTTGGAACTTTCATTATCCAACACTGTTTCTTTGTTATTTTTCATCTTTAGTACTACAGTTGTACATCTCCAGGTCAGCCGGCTTGAGCAACTTTGTATTGAGAGAACCCCACCCTATGGCAGATCAGAGAGTGGTGACATAAAAAATAAGATATAGTCACTTCACTGAAGAGATCACAGGCTACTGAAATAGAAAGACACATTAATAGATAATCTTGCCTAGCTTCAAACTCCAAGAAATATGCTTGTTCAAGAGCAGAGATAGTTCTGCTGTCCTTTTTGTCTACAAATAAAGCATTCCCAGTCGCAAGAAGAAAGTATCCTCCTCAGGTGGATTAATTTCCCTAGGTTTCTACTTGGGGTGTGGGTGGGGAATGGAAGGAGGGAGACAGAAAGAGAGGGATCACAGATAATATATTGTGAGAAACAATGAATAAAATAATTTTTCCTGAAAAAATACCAATGGTTAGCTGGTTTAACAGATATACTGACCACAAATTCAATCTGCTCAAAGACAACATCTAACTTCATCAACATTTCTTGCAACGGTCGCTCTGAGTACGTTTAAGTCATTACCTCTTTCGTAGTGACTAAATAAGTGTCATGATCTCTCTCCTTCAATCAGATAATGGCTAGTCAACAACCGAAAAGAAAAGGAATACTAACCGTGCCCTTGCTTACTATCTACAAAATTATAGGTTCTGGGTTTGCAGCACCTGTTAGCCTGAAGGAAACAAAGGTAAGAAACAAAAGGAAATAAAGGGATAATCATGGTCACACAGTTCCCCCTCCGAAAATGTATAAATGTTCAATTTTCAGAGGCATTCATAGCCAAACGACTTAGGACACTGGACGTTAGATCATAGAAAGCACGGGAAGAGCCCCTCCAAACACATACAACAAAAAAATAATGATGATGATGATGATAACAAGAAGGAAATGAAACACTGATATCTCCTGAAAGTTGTGAAGAGCCAATCCAAGAGTAAATCATAATTTATTTTTCCCATTTTCTGGTAACCATCATTTTTTGACATTATTAAATAATTTCCATTTGGCATAATTAGCCATAATAATAGGCAGTTACCTTTCTTTCTTTTACGATTTTATTTATTTGAGAAAGAGAGAACAAGAATAAGGGGAGGGTCAGAGAAAGAAAGACAATATCAAACAGATTCAATGCTGAGCACGGAGCCCAATGTGGAGCCCCATCCCACAACTCCGAGATCATGACCTGAGCCGAAACTAAGAGTTGGATGCTTAACTGGCTGAGCTACCCAGGCACCCCGAAAGTCAGTTACCTTTAAAATGTTTACATTTTCCCAACACCTTGGGGGGAGAAGTACCAAATATTGAGCAAGTTGAATTCTATATCATATGTAACTGCAGAGAAATACTTTCTAACAGGCTAAATCACTTGCAATACTCTGAAGAAAGAAGAATAAAATCTGAATGCCCAAAATGTATTACATAGTTTACTGGCACCCATATTTCATGATACATCTTTATTAACTGAAGCTATGTGACCTAAGTATTGTATTCAAAAGAAGAAAGAAAAGAGGGGGAAAGAAAAAACTGCCTCTGTGCCTGTGAACTTCATTTACCCTACATGTTCTTGAACCTGTTCTTACAGCATTGTTGTAGCATTCTGCCTTCTATGTGTGTCTGAATTATCTCCCCCAGTAGGCTGTTAGACAGTAGAGGGGACGTGGCCATACTTCTTCCTACCAATATCCTTCAATGCTTGAAACAATAGATGCCTATTAAATAAAAATGCCACAGTTGATTTCAAAAGTAAAAATATAACATAGTGTGTCCAAGAGCGCAGATAGTGAAGGAGGTCCTTCTGATTTGCATGTTACATGGAGCACTGAAAAATATATCTGTGCTCGTGTCATATATTCATTTAAGCCATACTTATATTGATCATGCACACTAAACCTCAAGGACAGGGAATATTTAACAGACTTTGTCAAGAGTTTTAACATTGCATAAAGAGCAGAGAACCATTCTAAAGATCTGAAGGTTCTCAGTGTTACCAAACTAACTTGTCATAAAAATATTCTAACCGATTACTGGTCAATTTCAAGTCTGAAAGCTCCAAGAGAAAAGCTGACAAATATTCATCTTATATCAAACTTTTTTTGGTACCCTCTCAACAATTACCCAGACCCAACTGAAGGTTATCTAAGTTCCATCCAGGATTCTCAAGAGATAATACAAACAACCTGGAAAACAAATCCAGACGTCCTAGAATGCGACTCAACTAGGTTACCTTGTTTTTCACACAACCATGAACAGGAAGGTGATTTTTTTAAATATTTTATTTATTTATTTGAGAGAGACAGAGATAGCAAGAGAGAACACAAGCAGGAAGGAGGGGGAGAAGCGGACTCCCCACTGAGCAGCGAACCCAACATGGGGGTGGATCCCAGAACCCTAGGATCATGACCAGAGTGGAAGGCAGACATTTAACCGACTGAGCCACCTAGGCACCGCAAAAAGGAAGGTGATTTAAAATACAAGACTCCATATGATAATAGTGAAAGCAAAGACCATAAGAGTAAAGAAAACTGTAACTGACAAATTATAAAATGAGCTCACAAGATTTCATACAAAAAAATAAAAGAATCACGTTTGCTTCCACATACAATACAGTCCTTTCAATGTAATGTGATAAACTGTGTAATATTAGATTTTATTACTAATAATCTTTTTTTAATCTGGAGATATGATTAGCCAGGAATATATCTTGATGTCTCTCACTATAAACTTGTTATATTATTTTTAATTTCTCAAATGAAGAAAGCCTCCAAAAATTTAACCTCAAATGTAAATGAAAAGAGAGAAAAGAAAACTCAAGCATTAATCTTGCCTACATTAAAAAAAAAAAAAAAAAGCTTCTGGGCACCTGGGTGGCTCAGAGAGTTAAGCCTCTGCCTTCGGCTCAGGTCATGATCTTAGGGTCCTGGAATCGAGCCCCACATCGGGCTCTCTGCTCGGCGGGGAACTGCTTTCCCCTCTTTCTCTGCCTGCCTCTCTACCTATTTGTGATCTGTCAAATAAATTAAAAAAAATCTTTTAAAAAGAAAAAGCTTCCATGTAGTTCTTAGAAATACAAAGTTGAGAGGCACTTGGGTGGCTCAGTTGGTTAAGCCACTGCCTTCAGCTCAGGTCATGATCCTGGAGTCCCTGGATCGCATCCCACATCAGGCTCCCAGCTCCATGGGGAGGCTGCTTCTCCCTCTGACCTTCTCCCCTCTCATGTTCTCTCTCATTCACTCTCTCGCTCTCAAATAAATTAAACATTAAAAAAAAGAAGAAATATAAAGTTGTTTGGACCACCACAAGTCAGTCATAGAGGAGAATGTGAAGTAGGAAAATTTATATCACTTTCCTACTTCTAGAGCTTCCTCTACCACTGCAGAAAGATGAAAATTAAGTTTATTCACTAAATCATCTGATTTCAGTGTTTTAAAGTATATTTCACAGTCTGTGTGTGTATGTGTGTGTGTGTACAAAGAAAGCTAAATATCCACCTAATGATGAGAAATTGTATTTAAAATCAATAGTGATTTGCACCTATAGGTATACTTTACTTTAAGGATATGGAAGCATATCCCATAATTTTATCCTCAGCCATAGTTATAGGGCTTTTTTTATTTTTGTATTTATTAATTAATAAGCTTAGAAATATTTTATCTGGAAGACCCATGTGTCTAGGCATATTAAATCAAATGAAAAATCTCCATGAGACTTCAGACTAGTGTCAGTAACATAAACTGTCAATTCCCATTTATTCAAGGGATGATTATATCCCAACACCTTGTTTCTTCTTTGGGTCCTTTCAGCCTACACTACCTTTTCTAACTTATTGACAGCCATCACTCCAAAAGTAGTAATAAACTAACGATTATCAAGGGCTTACCATGAGACACACACTGTTGTCAATATACACTAGAGTGTTTGATTTTCCAGAACTACCCTATGAGATCAATAATTCTTGTCTATTTCATAGATTAGGGGCACAGGGGTATCAAGTGACTTTCCCAAGACCAGTTATAAATGGCAATGCAATATGACCATCTAGTCTAATGCCAGACCTGAATACTTAGCTGTTATATATGATTTGCCCCAGTAGATAACCACAGTAAGAGGAAATGAAACCCAAACCTATCACTAGGGCAAGAAAACCTCCCTCTCCAACCTCCCCCCCTTTTTTAAAGTAATCAAAATGAAGGAGCACTTCATAGGTAAAATGGTTCCAACTACTGGTCTTTATGAGTTTTATGGATTACCCATAGATTTCAACCTATATATTCCATCTCAGGCTCTCAGTTAATTGAGTTACTGGTTTGATCTTCTTTATTTTCTTTTAAGATTGTATTTATTTATTTGAGAGAGAGAGAGAGTAAGAGACAGAGAGAGCATACAAGTGGGGGCAGAGGCAGAGGGAAGAACAGGCTCTCTGCTGAGCAGGGAGCCCGATGTGGGGATCACTGCTGGGACTCTGGGATCTTGACCTGAGCCAAAGGCAGACAGTTAACCGACTGAGCCACCCAGGCACCCTCTTCCTTTAACAGATGTCAAATCTAATACATACTTATCAAGTACCGTACTCAATCCTAAACACTTTTTTTTGAACTGTTCAAAACACACTTTTGAACTGTAATGGAAAACACATACAATTTACCACCTTAACCATTTTTAAGTGTACTGTTCAATAGCATCAAATACATCACATTGTTGTGCAATCCATCTCCAGAACTTTTAGCCCTTGCCCTAGTTCCTTCAGACTGCTGCAACAGAGTATCACAGGCAAAGAGCTTCCAGACAACAGAAATGCATTGCTCAGCATTCTGAAGGGTGGAAATCTTAGATCAGGGCGCCAGAACAGCCAGATGGGGGCCCCCTTCCAGGTCACAGACGTCTCACTATATAGTGACATGGCAGACCTAAGAGGGCTCTGTGGGATCTCTTATGAGACCCAAATCTCATTCACATCATCACTTCCCAAAGGCTCCACCTACAAATATCATCACCTTTGAGGGCTAAGATTTCCACATATTAATGGGAGGGGAGGGGGGCACAAACGTGCAGACCATAGTAGCCCTTAATACTTTTGAACTCCTTTTTGTTGTGACATTTTATTCCCTTGTCATTGATATGACCTGTCTTCAAATTTCTGAATAAAATTCTGGCATTATAAGCTAATGATGCTTAATTTTTGAGGGGGGGGGTATGGATCTTTTGAGAATCTGATGAAAGATGTGGATTCTAACGTCCAATTAAAAAGGATATAGGGCTATATAACTAAAATGTTGCTATGACTTCATGAGGTTATTGAATCCCTGTCCCCCAAAAACCAACCCTGAAATCACATTAAAAAAAAATAAAAAATAAAAAAACACCTCCCTCATTTTTTGGTCTTATTTTATACTAGTACTTATTGATTCCCTGATATTGCAGTATTCCTTTAAATATCAAGTTTCCCCTAATGAGTTATAATCAAAGTCTTATTTGAAAAATTTCACATAAACATAATATTTACAAAAAATAATCTACAAATATTCAGGAAAACAGCCACACCGCTTACACAAGGAACCACATGGAGGCAAAGAATTCTCCTACTCCCCATATGAGTTCCATCACATATTGAATGAGCAGTTTCCCACAAAAATGCTATTAAGCACCTCATGTCTGAAAGTAAGCTAAATTATAAAGGCCTTATCCTTATGGGCACACCTTTTTCAGATCTGATAGTAAGAAAGCCCCATGACTGCTTAGAGGTAAGATAAGCTTGATTGCTACCCTTCTAAATTTAATGTACTATAGTTAAATAACTATGTTCACTGGCTTTGACTGCATCATTGTACTTTCTGATGTTTCTGATAATATAAAAACATTAGATTTTTAGAAGTGATATCCTGGAGCTGATAGGCTCTCATTTCCTTTCCATCCAGATTCTGGGGAATGACGTCACTGGAAATTATATTTTGTTCGGTTATTTGAAGGGGTCTAAGTAAACATTCTTAAAGGACACTAGTGCACATTAAATATTAAATGTCTTGTGTATATCACAGCTTTAGCAACATCATGAATACCTGGATGCCCTCCTCCAGAAACATATATACACACAAATTCTGTATACAATATCTGGGGGATCATGAGCCCTCCTAAAACCCGCTGTGGGCTCCAGACCTCAAGATCAAGAACCTATCCCTGTGTTCAGTAGACAAGCATGAACCAAACCTTCTGATTCCTAGGACTTCATTTCCTTGAAACAACATGAAGAATCTAACTCTGCTCTGCCTTTAAAGGTGTTACTCATATGCCAAGAAACTCAGCTTTAATCAAAAATAATCACCATAGAATTCTCTTTGTTATCTGGTGTTTCTCAAGGCATAAAGGGATTGACTGCTCCCCAGGAAAGGCAAGGGCTCTTTTCGATTTCAAATGCTGAGAACCTGAGGGATGGACAGCCTTCAGCATCTGTCATGGTGACCTCATCCTATATCTCTCCAGAAATCTGATCAGTAGGCATTCTGACACTGTAACAGAAACAAGCCAGGAACTGGTCTGGCTAATGTAGGCATCTGGTAGGCCACACTCACCACCAGAATTCACCTAATAATTCAACCCATTTACCTTCCCAAGGCTCCTGTCTCACACCTTCACTCATGAACTCTCCCTTCTCAAACACCTTTTGGATTTATTTACTCCAGCATTCAAATATCCCCCTTAACTTAGTTTGTCTAAATAAACCTCTCATGTATTCTTTCTTGTTATCCAATTGTCCTCTATAAATGTCACATAGTTCAGGGAACCTGGTGGCTCAGTCGTTAAGCGACTGCCTTCGGCCCAGGTCATGATCCCAGGGTCCCCGAATCAAACCTCACATCGGGCTCCCTACTTGGCAGGGAGGCCTGCTTCTCCCTCACCCACCCCCCTCCCGATTATGCTCCCACTCTTGCTGTGTCTCTCTCTGTCAAATAAAGTCTTTAAAAAAAAAAGTCACATAGCTCAACTGTTTATAACACACTATCAAGAATATATATGTATATAGTCCTAGATTGCTCAGACTCCAAGATTAAGCTGAAGTTACACAAACTACTATTTGAGAGCCATTCCTTTAATTCATTAAAACAATTTTTAGAATGCAATTATTTTGCCACTTAGAGTTATTCTCATACTTCCACCAGGTTTTCCAAATTCTCAATTTACCAGGTAAGAAGAGTCCATACAAATTGCAGAGAGTAAACTTACTAATACTTAATATTCCATTGTTTTAAGTGTATTACAAAGTGAAGAGTAAGCAGAAGTGAGATGAAGAATGAATGCTGTAGGGAAATAATAAGACAAAGTTCTCAAGTATTCAACATCCTTGGTAACTTTTCCCATGACCCTGTGATTGGAAACCAGAACAGCATTTAAAAAGCTGGTCACCTTGGAAAACACACAGAAACCTCTAAAAATAAAAATCAACATTTCTAGACTCTGCCTTAATGGTTTCCTGGTAAACAGAAAGACATGCTTGCCATTCTATCCCCACATGGGGGTTGTGGCAATTAATTATTCAACATTTGGAAAGTGCTTTGGAGATAAGAAGCTAAGTGCTGAAAATCATCATCAATTTTCCGCAAACCGCACTTAGAGTGAACTCACCAGGTTTACTGTTGGAAACTGAGTATAAGACTATGTTTTCTTTTTCTGTTTCATTTAGACCATTAGACCAAACAACCAACACCCATATGGAACTTTCCTTTTCTTTTGGCCAATCTTTGAGTGTCCTCCGGGTAAAAAAACTAGTCCTTAATATTCAGAGAAATATAAATTCTAATAATGTGATTTTGCTAGAATTTACAGTGATATGCATATTAGGTATCATTCCTTTTCTGCCTTTTATTTAAGCAATATATAAATAGTAAATTTACTAACGATTTCATTTGTAAAACAGTGAGAGTAACTAAAATCTAGTATAATGTACTTCTACTTAGATCAGTTATAGTTTAAGGAAGCATATCATTTAAGATGGCAGGGAGCCTGACTCAGGGCTCAATCCAGGACCCAGGATCATGACCTGAGCCTAAAGGAGACTTTCTTTTTTTTTAAGATTTTATTTATTTATTTGACAGAGAGAGATCACAAGTAGACAGAGAGGCAGGCAGAGAGAGAGGAGGAAGCAGGCTCCCTGCTGAGCAGAAAGCCAGATGCAGGCCTGGATCCCAGGACCCTGAGATCATGACCTGAGCCAAAGCCAGAGACTTAACCCCCTGAGCCACCCAAGTGCCCCTAAGGAAGTATATTTATTTAGGTGTCTATGGCTGCATTACACTACTTGTATAAATTTAGATACACAACCTAAGAACTGATTAACCTTGATTAATGCTCTAAATGAAAATAATAATTTATTCTATTTAAATAAGAAATTATTTGGTTAGACAATTTTTCCTCCTCATCTATAATATATACTTATCTATATTTTTTCACTTTGTGACCCAAAATTGAGATTTTTTTTCACCAAAGTATAACTAAAACTACACAAAAAACAAAAAAAAAGGGCATTACAAGGTTTTTAAATGGAGAGTTACTAGCAGGCCACGCTCTGCTAAGCCATCACACAGTAACTGTGGTCAATTTGGGATTAAATACGTAAGAGCAGAACTCACTCACACCTTTGTCCATTTTGGAAACAATAAATAATTTTGTCCCAAGTAATCCTTGTTTTTACTTCGGACCCTCCCACAGTGAAAGATCATATACACAAAATCATAATTTCATGTTTTTGAAAAGTAAAAGCTGTACTGACATAATCTTGGATATGGGGCTTGTTACCCATTAGATAGAACTCAACAAGATTTCTCTAAAAAGATTTATGTATTTTGATCTCAAAATGCACAGTTTTAAAAGTGATCATTGCTTTTAGGAAGGGTTTGTTACAAGATGAGCTTTTACCACTTGAAATTAATACCTTTTACATATCTATTATTCAACCTTAAATCTTTTATCCATATTCACCTTCCAAACATCTCACCCCCAAAAACTGTGAAAGTGAAAACTTAAATGTGCTCTACATTCTGAATCTCAATAAAGGGGGAGCAGGGAACCCTGCTGGTTGCTTTAGCAAAATGTCTCAATCAGGCCCCCGGCTCCTGTAACAAAAGTAACCATGGAATTCTGCAAGGAACCCACAATAGGCTGCTTTACTCCCAACAGGTTAATGCCAAAACAGCTAAGAAAATTTCTCAATGACTCAGGATGATATTTACTATATATTTCACATAATCTTCATCTTCTACAGATCATTACATAATAAATACACAGATAAATTGTTTTTCATTCTTTACAAAAAATGATAATTGTTTTCATCCTTTAAAAGAAAAGGAAGGGTATGTGCTATGATGAGTGATGTGAATTATGTAAGACTGATGAATCACAGACCTGTACCCCTGAAAAGAATAATACATATGTTAATTAATAAATAAATAAAATGAAAGTGCTATCTACAAGGTATCTAAATCTGAAGAGGAAAATGGATCCAGAAAAGGCCCTTTTAAAAACAATTTTTTTTAAATTAATGTTTATTTTTTCCATCACCCAGCCACCCCATCCCTCCCACCTTGTCCACTCCAGCAACCCTCAATTTGTTTCCTGAAATTAAGAGTCTCTGATGGTAAAAAAAATTCTTTCAAAGGAGGTACCATAGTGTTTCCTCCTCTGCTTTACTGGCTTTATTATGACAATAATGAGCTGCTGGTACAAACAGAAGAAATGGGCCAATTTTTATGTTTTAAAGAAGTATTTGGGGGCATACATCTTAATTATCTCTGTTTTAATGTTAACAGGACCATCAGATAGTTTTAAAAATAAACAATGCGATACAGCTGCCATATGGGGGTGGGGAGTCATTTCAAATTAAATGTTTTCCATCTATATGAATATGAAGGAGAGAAAAACTGTTCAAAGGAATTAGACATGTCCCCAAATGAGTAAGAAATGAATTGGCAAGGACTGAGCCTCCATGAGAACATTACTTTGAATCTAAACCAAATTTCTAAAACACTCCAGGTGATCTGCTCTATATATACAGAATTCAAATGCTGAAATAGTGAAAAGAATGATTCTGAAATGTTTAAGAAATGAAGGAATTAAATTAGGTGGCAGTGCTGTATTTATTGATTGTATGTTGCAACCTAAATTTAGAACTAGAACCAGAGTGACAGAAAAGACAGCCCAAGACTCTTCAGGACCTTCTCAGATGGATGCTTCCACCTGGTTACCAGATGCCTTTACTGAACGATTCCCCAAGTCCATTCAGGAGAGGAGTCACTCCCGACAAACTTAGAAGACCCTTATTCATGGAAGTTACCTAGAAGACGCCTAAGAACTCACACAGATAGCTACTCAAAAATTTCATTCGTTACATGTCCAAATCCAAATTTCAACATCACTGATTATTCCTTTTGCATCTTTCTTCTGATAAAAACTAAAAATGCAAATACTACTAGAATACATGGCATCTCGAAATATTTCTTACTGAGATAATGTCATGTTTTCTCTTGCAAATAAGAAAAAGAAATAATGAGAGCATCAGCCGTCCCACTCGTTAGTGAATTAAAAGAACGATATTATAAGGGAAAGGTGGGGCTGATTAAGTTAGGTATGAGCAGAACAACTAACACCTGAATCATACTAAGTGCAACGGACTTTTCTAAGCATTTCACATACATTAACTTACTTAAACCCCGGGAATAAAATGAAGTAGGGTCGCATGAAGAACTGGAAGCACGGAGTCGCCCGAGTCATGAGGCACGGAGTCTGTGGGTGCCGGGCGCACGGCTCACCTCTCCTCTTGGGCACGCCGGTGCTTCCCCGGCCAAGGCCAGGGCCAGGGCCAAGGCCAGGATCCGTACCCACGGCGCTCCGCGCGGTCTTGCTCCGGAAATGGTCTTAGCTGAAGAGGGCCACCTGACCCATGGTCACGCCCCCGCCGCAGGACGGCCCACATCTCCCGCCTGGGCCGCGTGGGCTCCCTTCGCTCAAGGTGGGCGAGCTCCGCAGGGTCGCCGGCACTCCAGAGCCCGGTGGGAGCCACGGAAGGAAGCCCTTGTGGCTATGGGATCGCGCTTGCACACCTTCCTCGGCTCAGTCCAGCTTCCTTCGCTCGCTCGCGGGGACCACCCCTCCGCACCAACTTCCTGCACCGTGGGCAGGTGCCTCCCGGACAACCTCACGTAAGATGGCGGGGACGCGGGGTTCCAGCCCAGGCATTCTGGCCCCGGCGTCCATGCTCAGAACCAGCACGGGGAAATCCTGACAGTGGGCCGACTCACACATCAGCTTCCCTTGGAGGTTCCCCAAGCTTCCATGGCTGCTAGGCACAGACGTCTCAGGACCATTGACAAACTGCTGCCACTCAGCACATTCTCAGAGACCCCCACTCAGTCCTGGGCTCTTGTCAGCCATGCCCATCACCAGTCCTTTCATGCCCTTCTACTCAGGCTGATCACTGCCGGCCAAAGGCTTCCTTGGACCCCAGTTCCCTGCCCAGGACGCTCTCTCCAGGTCTCCAAATGCTCCAAGCCTTCCCCTCAGGGAGGCACACAACCACCGCCTCAGGCTGCGTCGCCCCAGGGCCCCCCTCTGTCCCCTGCACCCGGATGCAGCCCTCTCCTAGCTCACCTCTCCCACTACCTCAGCTTGGTCTTACAGCCTCTCTCCCAATACGGCCAAGGCCTTCTCCCTAGGACCCGGCAAGGGAGCTGCCTACAGAATGCCTCCCCATAATACCTCCCACTCTTGCTCTCTCCCACCTCCAGGCAGGCCTCCGTATATCCTCAGGTTCAACTCATGAAAATGGATACCTCCAGGGGCGCCTGGGTGGCTCAGTTGGTTAAGCGACTGCCTTCAGCTCAGGCCATGATCCCCTAGACCCGGAATCGAGTTCCACATTGGGCTCCCTGCTCAGTGGGAAGCCTGCTTCTCCCTCTCACTCCCCCTGCTTGTGTTCCTTCTCTGGCTGTGTTTCTCTCTGTCAAATAAATAAAATCTTAAAAAAAAAAAAAAATAGATACCTCCAGGATCACTGCCCATCACATAAGAAAAGAGGGAGACCCTTAAGCCTTGTTTAGGCACAGCCAAGACATCCTCTTTACAACATAAAAGATTGGCAAAACAACGTACAAAACACAGCAGTATGGGAAGACCTGATAGAGAAGCAATGACCTCACACATCTCCAGCCCTAAGAGCTTTGCTAAACTGAATAATGGTGACTATGAGAATTGAGAAAAGGGGAAAGTATATTCAATGTCTTGTTAAGAAAGATGATGAGTGTAATTTATTTTGGAATGATGTACATCAGAAACATTTTAAGACAATTTTAGAATGGACACTTAATTAGGTAAACCAGTTATGAAAAAATTCAATTAAAGCGAATATACTTAATGACAGTAGATAAACAGAGCGTGCCTCCAGTTTAAGCAGATGCACAATTTCCCAGAAAAGCCTCCTTAAAATATTATTTCCTCTTCTTTGATTCCACAGACTCTGCAACTCATGGTACCTACTGCCCACACTTCAAGCATTAACACCATCCCCTCACAGTTCCCAAGTTAGGAGATTTCTACGAATCCCGTATGTGGACACCTACCTTAGAAATGAATCCCTCACTGTCTCTACAGAACTAAGACATTATTCCACCAGCTCCTGACTCAAGCGGCAACCTGCTTAAAGCCTGGGCCGCAAGCTCTAGCCTGGTTTGTTTCCTGCTACTCTGGTTTTTATGTAAAAGACGCTGTGTTATTCAAGCCCAAATACTAGAGTCCTTCCACAACAGAAGCTAAAAGCTGTGGGTCAAACAAATATACAGCATTGGACTTTCCAAACTAATTTATGAGCATAATATTGCACCTAGGAAAGTTACCCAACACAGTGATTTTTAAACCTTTTTTTTTTGTTTATTTTAAACAAAATAAAATATGCTTCATTTAATTGGGAAAGCAAACTATTTCAGATAAATGGAATTATCTCAAATGAACCAAGCAGCAAAGGCATTGGTTTCATTTCAGAAATAACACCCAATTTCATTTTATCAGCAGCAAGGTGTAGTCTTGACTTAAGGAAATTTTACAAGGAGGTCTAAATGATCTGATCACTTTTTAACCTCATGTGTAACAACGCACTTATACTAGAGCCTTCTGGTCAAGGTCTAGAACTGAGATAAGACGGCTGAGGCAGGTAAACGTCATAGGAAACATTGCATGAAGTCAAACCCACAGTACTACTGACCAACATTCAGTGACATCAAAGAACAAGAAATTATTCTACAAAATGATAAATGACATAAACAATGGCTGTGAGAAAGCCTGCATAAAAAGAATACCATCCAAAAAGTTCTATTTACCAAAAATGTCCATACTCTATTACTGTATGAATACTTAATCTACCCCAAAGATTTGTTCTGGAACTTCTCTTGAAAAATCCATTTTCTCCTTTTGGAGTGAAAAACTGTTCACATTAAATACCCACTACAGAAATTTAAATGGATTTATGCTAAACCTATTTCTTGAAATTGTAAGTGGTCCTGCTGGTTCTGGTGTTCTCAGATTTGGGGGCCAATGTTCATGACATTAGGTTGTGAGGGCTCCTTTCAGACTTCACTGCTCAAGATTATAAGCATTCAAACAGACTTCTGTCTGTTCTCTGAAAGACACTCTTTTATTCTCATGATACGCAGTGCATTTCTCTAGACCTTCCCCAGTTATGTCTGTCCCAAGGTGCAAGACCTAGCCTCCGAGAGAGCAGAATAGGTAAGACGGCATAAGGTTCAAACATGGATGAATATAGATGTACAGCATTAGAAGATCCCTATTAGGATGTGGCGACTAAACTTAAATATGTATTCAAATATAATTAGTTGTCAATAAAAAGAATAGTGAAACATTGAGATTTTACTGGAAGTATTATAATATATATATAATAAATAAAATATCTATTCTAAAATATCTCAATACATTCTGAATTTGCATACATTGTAAGGCACATAAAGGAAATATATACCTAACGGACAGATACACAGTACAATGATATTCTCTCACCTTTACATAAAATCCAATATTATCATGGTGCCCTAATACTAGTACCATAAAAGTTTTCTATTTTCCTTCATTTATAGTTACATAATATCTTCCAAAGGTTTTTCTGAGAATATATGGATTTAAAACTTCCTAGTTAAATATGATCAGTATAAAAAGTTATTTGAACGAGGCAAACACCAAGTTCACGGAAGTGAATAAACGAATGATTCTTCCCCCTTGCCAACCACAGTAGCACCTTTCCAAATGAAACCCAGAAAACACTAGATGTGTCTTATTCTGCATATTTTATAATACCTATGATATATTCCCTTTTTCTCTACTATATATTCTTCAGAGAAGGCGTAAAGATTCCAATTCCTTATGAATCTTTTTAGGTAAATGCCTTTTTAAGAACTTAAATGCAGTACAGATTGGGCGAAGCTGGGGGAGCTATGTGAAAACTACTATATTTTTGCAGCTTTCTGTGAGCCTACAATTATTTCAAAATTTAAAAAATTTTAAGGAGTAACAACTCACTTTTAATTTTTTTATTTTTATTTAAATTCCAGTTAGTTAACATACAGTGTAACATTCATTTCAGGTGTACAATATAGCGATTCAACACTTCCATATACCTGGTGTTCTTGATTCCCAACAACTAGTTCACCCATCCCCCAGCCACCTCCCCTCTGGTAAATACCAGTTTGTTCTCTATAGTTAAGAGTATGTTTCTTGGTTTGCCTCTCTTTTTTTTTTCCCCTTTACTCATTTGTTTTGCTTCTTAAATTCCACATATGAGTGAAATCATTTGATATTTGTCTTTCTCTGACTTGTTTCACTTAGGAAAATGCTCTCTAGTTCCATCCATGTTATTGCAAGTGGTGAGATTTCATTCTTTTTGATGACTGAGTAATATTCCATTCTGTATATATATCACCTCTTCTTTATCCATTCATCAGTCGATGGACACTTGGGCTATTTCCATTATTTGGCTACTGTAGATAATGCTGTTAAAAATATTGGGAGTGCATGTACCCCTCTAAATTAGTATTTTTGTATTCTTTGGATAAATACCTCATAGTGTAATTATTAGATCACGGGATAGTTCTATTTTTAACTTTTTAAGGAACATCTGTGCTGTTTTCCAGCTTGCATTCCCACCAACAGTGCAAGAGGGTTCCCCCTTTGTCCACATCCTCACCAATAACAACTCGCTTTTAATCTCAAAGAAAACAGTAAATAAAATTGTGTCCAATTCAGAGAACAGCCAAAATTACTGGATTCCAAACTTCATGACCACAGATTTCCCAAGAAATATGTGAAAGACCTGACAGCAGTGATCAGAGCTACTCCACTGGTGGAATCTCTCTAGAAGAAATGAGTTCAAATAAAGCTGGGTGTGATGACTGGGTGTCTCTGCTTTGTCCAGAGTTTTTAAGTGACTACGTAGCCTCCCATTAAATAAGTATTTTCACTACAAAATACGCTAGCCACCGCAAGAACCACGAAGGACGTTCTGACACGGTTGCCACAGTGAGGAAGCCGACAGTGTGGGACCACAAGCACACATGTGAGACCAAGGGCAGTGTAGGGCAAGTAGCCCCAAAGCGACTGGTTAAAATATAGAGGCCACTGGCTCGAGTTTTGGCAGTAAAAACTTGTGAGGTCCTGAACCGTATTTTCTTCCAATGGTTTCGGACGAGTGTTTCGCTTCATTTCTTAATTTTTTTTTTCAAGGGAAATTATCTGATCCCGTTTATCTAAATCTTTTAAGACCTTTCCTATCTGCCTTCTTCCTTTTCCCTGGCAAAGGCGCTCAACTTGTAAAAAGTGCAAACGTGTGAGCTGTGTGCTTCTGCTTAATGTGTTCACGCTCAGCAATTTTCTGAAGGCGATTGTAATCACTACTTCAGTGACCTCCTACCACGAGGGCCTCACTCAGCTAACATCGTGAGCGCTCATCACACATTCCTAAGGCCATGGTCTCCAGAGGTCAAAGGAACGAAGGAATTTGTGCAGCAGTTTGTTCGGCTGGGCGGCCTCGCCGCAGCTGCAGTGAGCATGTAACAATCGCGGGGAGGGTCTCCAGGGCTCAGCCATCAGCACTCAAGGTCTGCTCACCCTTCACTCTGACAGATGAGCCCACGGAGTCCTCACTCTGAACAAACACGTTTCACCCCATAATGCTCTCCGAACTTCATTCGTGATCATTCTGGGGGAGAAGGGACAGAAACCTGGTTTGAATTAAAGACATTAGAAAGATTCCCATCAGGCCACTTAGATAACAGATTTCCAAGCTGAAGAGCGCGTGCAAGGGAAGAGCTAATCCCGAGCCCATGGGATAATCAGTTTAGAAATTATTGTCATGATCCTATTCCTTAAATAGTTGCTCTTCCCTACATCCAGTCCTAGCACCTATGTTTTTTCAAAGTCTCCGGGGCTGAGTAGATATCATAGGGGGAGGAGTCTCACTTCCAGCATTTAACACAGCAATCACCAGACAGGCCTGGATGCTTTTGTTTCATAATGATCCAGTTTAACTTCTCACAGGAATGAAAGCACTCAGAACAGAAGATGTTTTCTGAAATTCACTGTTTTTAAAACAGTAGTTTCACAAGGCTTACCATAATTACCCTTTGTATTTATTTCAATTTTCCATTGCATTTTGTCTGTAACAGAAAACAAAAGCTGTCTACTATACTAGATGATTCCATTTTCCACTAAATCATGCAAAAGCAACCGCATTTGGGTTAAACATGTATCAACGATGCTACCTGAAAACGTAAACATCCTCCAAACTGCAGACTGGCTTATGTTATTCTGCAGTAATATGTTATATACTCAGTACTCTGATGATAAGAGGCAACCAATCAAAACCACCACCAGCTCTCAAAAGAAAAACAAAAACAACAATAACAACAACAACCCTCAAATAAAAGGAAAAGAAAATCAATCTTTGGGTTAAAAAATCTAATTAGATTTCCACATCAAAATCCAAGCTCCTTCTGCCGCAGGCCTGATTTTGCAAGGGGATACCTACTATTATTTATCTTCTAGTTCTTGAAAACAAAAGTCAAAGTTTAATTCTATGTAATTTAGAAATAAACACTTGGCTTAACCCTCTTCTCAGATGAAGAAAATGGAAGTCAACGTCAAACAGTACTTGAGGATCAGACCTTTCAATTGTGGCTCTACACAAATGTTTATAAGATTTATGCTGCAAGTTTGCTTTTGACATTACAATCAACATATGTGGGAAATGCCTCATCCATATTAAGCTGAAAAGGCTCTCTATAAGCTCCAGTTCTCAGCTATTATTCATCCTTAAACATCCAATTTTTCATGAAATATTGTTTCCAAGGTATCAGCACTAGAAATGCCATGACAATATTTTAAATCTGGAAATTTGTTGGCCAGCATTCTAATTATAGAAGCTAGAAATATTCAGTGTGTAAGCTTTGGGGATTCACCCATGGGGTGAAGAGCACTGTAATCATTTTCAAGGGTTCTCCAGGTCCTGTGTGTGTTACTTGGAGCATAAAGTTGATATGAGCGATACAGTGAAATGGGTAATCTCAAACTGCTGGCTATTAGACTCAATTTTTCAAGCTGATGTTTAATAAACCCTGTTCCCAACTCAACTTTGGCAATAAAAAGTTAAAGTTCCAAAGAAAAACTGTTTTCTGAGTTTGGATCACTCAGAGGAATAGCTCAAGAAAACACTTAAAAGTGTTGCTCATTCATTCAGCCAACAAACATTTATTAATATGTCAGGAACTGTTCTCAGTGCTGGCACAATTCAACTCAAGAATAAGGAATGTTGTAGAACACAACAACAACAATAATAACTAACATATGTATAGTCATTTACAGTTCTGAACAAGGTCTCATAACAATCACTTTTGTCCTTCATAACACCTCTGTGAGTTAGGTTTTACAATCATTTTAATAATGAAAAAAGAAAGAAAGATAGTTATTTTTAATTCCCCAAAATCAAAAGCTAGCAAGTAAGAGAGCTGGGTCTTTAACCCTTATCTTCCAAATGCTTATCTCTGTTGGTCACTGGGCAACACTAAGTTACAAAATACTTTGCCTTTATGTTAAGCACTGAAGACAAGTTCTGCAGGTTTCTAAGTGTTGTGTTAAAGTTGGGGTGTTTTTTGGTTTTTGTTTTTGTTTTTTTAAGGACAGAGTTTCACAGATCCAAGCTGTGACATTTGGAAGTTCAAAGTATTTTTAATATCTTCATCCATTTATTTTACTTATTACATGGAAACACTGGTGAATGGGTATGTATGGTTATCTGAGTTTTCCAAATAAACAAAAGAAGTTTACTTCCTAGATACTAAAACCTTTCTTTTTTTTTAATTGACATATAATTTATTATTTGTTTTAGGAGTTCAGGTCTGTGAGTCATCAGTCATACACAATTCACAGCACTCACCATAGCACATCCCTGCCCAGTGTCCATAACCTAGTCACCCTATCCCTCCCCCTCTCCTCCCCTCCAGCAATCCTCAGTTTCTCTAATTCCTCGTATCAGTGAGATTGTATGATAACTGTCTTCCTCTGATTGACTTATCTCTCTCAGCAAAATACCCTCCAGTTCCATCCAAGTCTGTATAGTATTCCACTGTATGTACACACACACACACACACACACACACACACACACACACACACACCTTTATCCATTCATCTATTAATGGAGATCTAGGTTCTTTCCATAGTTTGGCTATTGTGGACATCGTTTTTATAAAAACTGGGGTGCACGTGCCCCTTCAGATCACTATATTTGTATCTTTAGGGTAATTACCCAGTAGTTCAATTGCTGGGTCATAGGGTAGCTCTATTTTCAACTTCTTAAAACCCTTCTTGCTTGGTATAACATGCTGGACAAAAACTTCATGAGCAAAAAACCTGAACAAGTACTTCGCTATAGCCAGTAAACATATGAAAGTAACAAAAGATGTTTGGGGAAACGCACATTAAAACCACCATGTAATACAACTATACATCCACCTAAATGATTAAAATAAAAAAGATAATACCAGCAGTTTGTAAGGATGTGGAGTAGCCAAAACACTTATGAGATGCTAGTAGGGGTGTGTATCGGTACCACTTTTGAAGGAAGGCACTATCTATTATTCCCATGTTTACCAAAAGACATATGTAAGAATGTTCATAGCAACACTATTGATTATAGACCAAAATAAGAAATGACCCAAATGCCCATCAAGAGCAAAATGATAACTAAACTGTGGCATTCTCATAAAGCAGAAACTGCAGAACAACAACAACAAGCTGCTGCTACACACACACATACATGAATCTCACAAACATAAAGCAAAAGAAGTCAGATACAAGGACACACAACATATACTCTGGTAGGAAGTTCAATAACAGATAAAAATAGCCTATAGTCTCAGAAGTCAGGAGAGAAGTTATCTTCCCAGGGAAATAATGCCTTGGGGAGAGAAGGAGGACTTCTGGCTGCTGACAATGGTCCATATCTTGGTCTTGGTGTATTCACTTAGGTAAATCACCAAGCTGTTTACCTGTATCTCAACAACATGCATACTTTTCTCTATACATTTTATATTTCAAAAAAAAACTTTAGATGGATGGATGGATGGATGGATGGATGGATGGATGGATGGATAGATAGATAGATAGATAGATAGATAGATAGATAGATGATAGATACAGATGAGACAGGAATGGGGACAGAAGAGCAAAAAAAGAAAGGAAGAAAGACAGGGAGAGAAGAAGAAGGGAGTATAATAAAGTGATCTTATCAGGATACACCTAAATAGTCCTTACCACTGTGTTTGCTGTAATTCCTACAACTGCTTTTAGTCTGTGATCCATCCATCTCTTCCTTTACTACCCATCTGGCCCCGGCCCTTTGCATTGTTATTCATGTAGCTGCCAGTATCAGGCCATTCCCGTCTTCTAATTGTAATTCAGTGTTTGCTCTGGGATTAGAAATGCTATAATCATGGGGCGCCTCGGTGGCTCAGTTGGTTAAGCGACTGCCTTCGGCTCAGGTCATGATCCCCGAGACCCCAGATCGAGTCCCACATCAGGCTCCATGCAGGAAGCCTGCTTCTCCCTCTCTCATTCCCCCTGCTTGTGTTCCCTCTCTGGCTGTGTTTCTCTCTGTCAAATAAATAAAATCTTAAAAAAAAAAAAATGCTATAATCAGTCATCTTAGAACAGTACCTGAATTAAGAGTAAACCGATTCTGAGGGATCTCCTATGAGTAAAGTGAATCCTCTTTAATGTATGTCTTTTTGTAACCTTTTATTTTGCCTGCTTAGAGGCGCTTTTTTTTTGCTAAGAATATGCCAAATACAGGAGTTCAAAACAGATGAAGTTGTCACTGGACTCTATCAGCAAACACTAGTCTCCAGGCCAAACGTAGAACTAACATAGAAGTCCAGATCCCACAAGTTTACTTATTTTCAAATAGTATAAAGTATATTATCAATCAATAAATACACTTGCAAAAAAAGAAACCAATGACTTTTTATACAAGACATTATGGAGAGCTTTTCTAGTTGTATCACTCAGAACACTACATCAGTTCTAAAAACAATCTATTCCTTCCGTATTTTGTATTTTTATTAATTTTGATTTTTAAACTCCCCCAGAAGTATACTACAAGTTTTATTTAAAACTTTTTTTAAGGATTCTAAGACAAAAACTCAAGTGGAACTGAGGATAGCCTTTTTCTACACAATAATCCCAAACTATCTGTTGGTGCTTATTCACTTCTTTAACATCCTAATTTCATGTAGCTTCCTTCTGTATTCATTCTCCATGAAAAACGAAGGTTAACTCTTAAAAACCGGAGCTAAAACTGCTCCACACAAACTGAACACTCTTCATTCGGGGAACGCACCCTGGCACCAATGGACAGGAAATAAAATCAAGGCCAATGGGCAGTGCTGTGGAGCGGAATCACCAACAGGGACCCGAACCAACCCTTCAAACCCGGATAAACATTTATCTGCTTTAGTATCTTCAGCTGTGACTAAAACAGCACTCATTTGTTTGGTGACAGTCATTCAAAACATAGGTAGCACTAGTTCGAAGAGATAAGGTTCACCCCATCTCCACCAAAAATTTTCCCTTTAGTTTAAGAAAAGCATATGAAAGAAGAAAGAAAGAAAGAAAAGAAAAGAAAAGAAACAACAAAGAAAAAGGGGGAAAGGGGAAAGGAAGGGAAGGGAAGAAGGGGAGGGAAGAAAAGGAAAGGAAAAGGGAATGGAAGGATATAAAGTTCTCTATGCCTAGTTTCCTCAATTTTTCAATGAGCATAATAATCCCTTACCTCTACTGAATTGGCAGGGAAGAAGAACAAGATGATGTTTTGGCTTATGAAAGCAACTGCAGATATACATGGTTTCACCAAGCCTATTTCTACCACAATCTTTTTTTAATATATAACTTAATTCAAAGGCAAGTAAGATCAGTAAGGAATAGGATTATGAACATCATGAAAAGACTGGAAAAACAAAGTTTTATCTCTTCTTTGCCACAGCAGGTAAATAAATCCATCATCCCTCATAGCTGCCCATCCCTTTGATGTCTTGTTTGAAATGCCATCGTACTGCTCAGACTAGAGAAATGTAACAGAGTCATTGCTACAAAATCATGATAACAGTTATAAATATGACTTTAGGTAAAATAAAATCAGTCATCTCTACAAATAAGTGTGTGTGTGTGTGTGTGTGTGTGCGCGCGCGCACGCATGTGTGTATAAATGTACATCATACAAAAGAATCATTTCTTTTAAATGTAAAAGGGCAGGTTAGGAAAATCCATCTCTACTATAACTAAGGTGTGCACCACAAGGATATAAAATATCATCTTTATGTTAGAAGACAATAGCTTATTTTCTATTCTGTGACTCAAACATATCAAATATAGAGCTATTGGGAGAAAGACAAAATATATTTGGAATACAACTTACCCCTAATGTTATATGAAAGAAACATTGTGTCCCTTCCCTTAAAACTCCTGCATTATGAAAAAAAAAAATCATGAAAGTAGCAAGACCTCATTTTGTAAAGTCCCACTAACTTCCTGGAAGTTCCTACACTATCCATTTTGCTAAATGACTTCCCCCCAAAACATAAATGTCATAAATCATAGGTTGGCCTTAGAAACTGCATCAACAGTGAGCACTGAGCTATGTGTTCTGCTTAGAGCTTCCTTTGTCCCATCAAATCACGTACCCTGATTCTCTCCACTTAGCAATCAAAGAAAAAATACTTAGAAAAAAATTATTTCACTGTCATTAGATTATTCTCTTCTCAGTTCTTTCTTTCCACTCCCAGTCTTGTTATCAACCCCAGGTCTTAAACTGTATGCATGTTATTAAAAGTGAATACAAAGTACCTCCAAGAAAAGAGCAGATGCAGTCTATTGAAGCACTTACTTAAGGAGCAGTGAATTCCCTCAGGACGCTCTCCCCTAACAATAGCAGTCCTCATGGACTGCAGCGCCCTCAGAGGCAAGCAAAGAAACCTGATTATCTACATGATTCACCAGTTAATGTGTATTTCCTTTCCTTAAGTGTTGTGTTTTTCTTTACAATGCAAGCTATGGCCAGGCTACCTTTCTTGTTATCAGAAAAAAGGATCAGAACCTCAAAATTGTACTTGCCCAGGGCTCAGGGAAAAATTAAATTACCAGATCATGCTGAAAGTTGTCCCAAAGTTTACCCGATTTCTATCACATTTTTTTCTCTAAATAATTCCCTGTATTCTTTTCGCACATTATTGCAAACTCCAAATTTATGCTAATCATTTCAAAGACCAAAATAGTAACACCAACAAACATTTAAATTTCTTTTGTTGAGGAAATAAACCAAAAGAGATACATCATTATAAATTCAGAGTACATCCTGTCAATTTCATTGGAAAGGGCCCCTTATATATGTTAATTAGTAAGTCTCCAGAATGACCTCAACACATTAAATGATACTAAAAACCTTATTTTGAAAACACTCATACACAATGTTGAGGGAGGGGTTTCTTAGTTTTCTTTTTTTTTTCTCAAAGGTAGACATGCCTGGAACTATCCAAATATCCAATCTTATACCTCCCACTCCCATTCTTATAAATGCCCTATGTCTCAACAGTTCCAAAGAGTACTACTTTCCGTTCTGTCCACATATGTGAGAGATTTTGTGTCATCTTACCAGAGACCGAGATAAAGTTAAAGCAATTTCCAGATTTCATAGAGAACAGAAGCCTATCTTATTAGTTATTGCTTAGTACTGAAGAAGGATTTGGAACTTTAAAATGAAAGTAAAAGTTTTTTACTATAGAAAAATAAGCAGACATGCTTCCTTTGAATGAAGTTATGCTAATAAAGTCAATCTAAGTGCTATAATGATCATGAAAACTGTTTAAATGCCAATGTGATAGGTAAAAGGAGAGTTCTTAGAAACCCTTTCCAAAAACATTACACTGGTTATAAGATGCTACTAAATACTGTTTTAACGCACTGAAAAAGCTATTCAAGTCAAAATTAAAAAAATAAAAATAAACCCTAATGGACAATATACATTTTAATTCAGGTAATAGTCTAAGTCCAGGTCCCAGATACAAGGGAAAAAAAGGGAAATACTGTACAATGCAGTGTCTCTCAGGAAAGGAACTGTTTCGGGATTTAAGATAATGTGTGTTTAGTACAGCTGAGTGTTCATGACTTCCCATTAGGAGAACTTTCTCCAACACTGAAGTGAAATGGGAAAGGAAGTGAAGAGGGCACACCAAAGTGGTTAAATGCTCTTCACGATCAAAACTGGAAAGAGCTTGCTGCAGGGAATTAGGCTGAGAAGGTAAGGCCCTGAGAAGCAATGAGGGATGGAAGAACAAAAGTTCCACAAGGAACTAGAAAAAGAAGGGGGAAAATGCTTTACAATGGTAGAACAGACGTAGAATGGCTTTCTTCTCCATCTTTTGAGTCAAGTTCAGGGTTTGCTGTGGGTTTTGTTTGATTTTGATGTTGTCGTTGTTCTTTTGTTCTTAAAGAACTTTTTCCTTGCGGTGCTTGCTGCAGTTTGCTGATGTGGTTCCCAACTCCTGCCTTTCTTTGGTGACTGGCAAGGGCTGGGTAAAATGCACTTAAGAAAAAAGAAATCACCTCTCCTTGCCAAGACGCCCATGCTGCCCAGTACCTGAGGAAGAGCTCCACTGTCACTGGCCAAAAGAAATCCCAGTTTAACCTCGGCCTCCCTCTTCCAAATCCACTGCAAGTAATTGTGTGTGTGCCACTTGCGGAAAATCCGCCTGACTCACCCCCCGCTTTCGGTGTGCCAGGGAGAGATGTGAATGCTCCGTCCCGGAGCGGGCAGTGAAGCCCGGGCCGCGGTCTCGGTGGTTCCGAGAGCCCCCCAAGCCTCCACCATTCGTGGGTTTGGTAATGTTTGTGCGGCAGGTGCCCGGGCTACACTGGGACCACCCAGGATCACAGGAACACACGTGTCACTGCGCCGGAGCCCAGCCCGCCGCGTACACTGGCCCCACAGACCGGGCAACAACGTCTGGTTCCGCGCAGGGGGCTCTACATTGGGGGAGAAACATGACTGCTCAAACTGCTCCTCTAAACGCTAAGAAGGAAGAAAAAAAAAAAAAGTACTTTTCCGCGGAAGCAGCGTCCACACTCCGCCAGCGCCCAGTCCAGGGGATGCCCGGCCCGCAACAGATCTTTCTCCCTCCCCGGAGTGCGCCGAGGCCGCCCGCGCGTCCTCTGCGACCGGCCCCGGGGCCCTCCGCCCCTGCGCCCGCTGCCGCCGCCGCGACGCGAGGGCCCCGGCCGACCCTCCCCTCCTCTGCCCGGGCCGGGCGCTCACCTTCTGGGGTCCGCCTTGCGTCGCTCCTCCAGTTTGGCGGCGGAGTGTGGGGCTGCAGCGGCCACTGCCGCCGCCGCCGCCTTCGCTGCCACCACGGCCGCCGCGGCCACAGAAGCGCTGCCCGGCGCGCCGCCGGGGCTGGAGGCTGGGGGCCCGCGCGATCCCCGCAGGCGCGGGTCCGGGGTGCGGCGTGACCGAGCCGCGGGAAGTTGTCCGCGCGAGGCGCGGATCCAGCGGGGCGCAAGCCACCCGCGCCCAAGTAGTCACAACTTTGCCGCCTGGGTGGGTGCACGCTCCGGAGCGCAGGGAGGCGAGGACCGGGCAGAGGGCGCTGGGGCGGGAGGGTCTTCGGAGCAAGCAGGACTGGAGCCCGAACGGCCCACGAGAAAGAGGGAGAAGGTGGCGAGGGGAGCGGGGAGAGTTGTCTACACCGCCCGCGTGGTGCGAGTGTGTGAGAGCGCGAGCGTCTACTCTACTTTGCCTTCTGCAGCTTCTGCATATTTATGGGGATCTCCGATGTTTTTGCCAGTAACTAGCACTGCAGCAGTAGTGCCTGGCTAGGGCACCCGTCGGGAGCGACCTGCGGGACGGGGAGTCGGGGAAGGCGGCCGTGGCGGAGGCTGTGCCACGAGCACGAGCCCGCGATCCATATTTAAAGCCGCGAGTGGCCTCGGCCGGCCCCCTGCCCTGCCCTCGCTCGCGCCGCCCGGCCCCCACCGCTCCCGGCCGCGGCTCGGCGTCAGCCACCCGGGCATCGGCGGCGGCGGGGAGGGGCCTGGGGCCGCACCGCCTCCGCCGGGGGCTCGTGCTCTGCGGGCCGCGCCCGCCTGGAACTGGCCGACCACCGGCTCTCGACCGACTGCCTTCGCCTTCCAGAGTTCCTTCTCTCTCACGCCCTGAGCTAGCTGCTAGGTCCAGCTTTTTGTCCCAGACCCAGCAGTTCCCCGCTGGGGACAGCCTATTCTCTCGGCAGAACTGAAGTTGCTTGCGTTTCCTAGCCCCAGATCACTCTTGAGGCTACTTTATAAAACTTGAGGCGTCTAGGTCGAGAGGGTGCTACTAGCACACAGTCATCGTTCACCTTTAGCAGAGGATGTCTGGGCAGAGCACTGTTCTCAACCTTGTCCTTACCTCGCTGCTGTCCTTCCTCAGGCAGTTTGAGATACGCCCTCGACCCTCCAAGGGCGTTCTCTTGAGCTTACAAAGTTACTATTTGTATTTACTCTGTTCTTAAGGCTAATTATTGAGGTTTAGGTACCTTTGCTAAGCAAATAATACTAATAATGTATCAATGACCCAGCCCCATTATGATCAGTTAAGTAAACCATTAAGATCTCAACAGACTGTCAGCACAGACACCATCTACTGTGGTACTGCCAGAGAGCAGCCACTTAATGGATGTGAGCTACACGGTGTATGATGCAAACCTATAGGAGTTTCCTATTAATACATATCATATATATAATATATGTGTGGAAGTCACTGAGCAAACTGCATTTTCAACAGTAACCACCAAAACACATAAAACCCAAGAAAAAACTACCTGCTCCTGGTTCCAAATCCTTCTTCAGTACTAAGCAATAACTAATAAGACCCGGGGCGGGGGTATTCTGGAGGAAAATAACCTAGGAACAGAAGTTTCTCTTTCTACTATTTAAAACTGGAAGAGATCCATTATAACTCACCAGTGGTTAGGAGGCAGGCATTTAAAGAAAAAAAAAATGAGTATATTTAAAATCCTTCATCAAGGCTCAGAAGGCACTAGGGACCACCCAAAGCTGTCTGAAATTAATTTGTACTAATGTCATGTGTCCAGGCTGTTGTTACATCTGGCTCACGTATATGTTCACACATTCTGCATAACATACTGCACTGACACCGAGAATTCGAAACAGGAGATTGAAAAAAAAAATAGCTTTAAAACTTGTGCCTACATAGTTATATTTTGTTTTTAGACTAACGTTAAAATTAACTTTCAGTGCCTGAGCGCACAGTTAGCAAGACTCAGCAACCCCAAAGTAAGCTCACAGGCAAAGGGAAGCCACTTTTGTATTAAGAATTTGACACTGCTGTTCAGCAGTTTTTCACACTGTGGATTATGTATTTCAATAGCTGGCAATTTCTCATTATAATCGTGAACCAGCCATGAATGGTCAGCGTTGGTGAATGTTTGGGAAAGGAACAGTGCAAGAAACTTCTGTTTTCTAATATTCTGCTGCAAAATATATCAAACTGTCCTTCACAAAAACCAAATAGATAACCTGGAAGCATTTCGCTATTGAGATTGGCACAACTCACCCTGAAAGGGGTATAAAATTGGTGAGTGGGGTGGCAGGCAGGAAGGGAATTAGAGCACTATGAGGTGAGGTTTTGTGTGTGTCTTAATGAGAAAAAGAGTTGTCTTTGGCAAAAAGCCAACAACCTCTGTTATCATTCTCATTACTGATGTTTGCTATCCCACAATTAAAAGAGCATGTTCCATTTCCTTTCCTATTGATTATTGTCCAGTAATTGAGATATATGTGTTTTTCCTTTAAAAGGTCATTGATTAACTTTTCTTGTCAACTCTGCATGTGGTCACCTTTGCTATTGCTGATCTAGGTGAGGACAATGAATGCTGAGATCTTTTTTTCACCTATCCTAAAACTCAAGTTGTGTCCCTTCGTTCCCATGAGCCCAGAGAAAGATTTATTTGTTCTTTCTGTCTCGGGGTTCACACAGCTCGATGACAAAGAAAATAAACAGAAAAATTAATAGAATTTAAAAAACAGCATAAGTAATCTATACTGATAATGATTTGCTTTTTTAATCAATAAGTCTTTGTACTAAATGACTTTCGAGAATAGTCACGCACTACTTAGCTTATCAATCAAATTTCTATCACATCAGCCAAGGTCCTAACAGACACCTAAAGAAAACAGAAAAATGGGAGGAGGAACCTTTGTTTCAATGGCAAGCACCATCTAGTGGCAGCAGGTGATGAAACCTCCCCGCCATGTAAGGTCCAACAAGAATGAAGATGAAGTTTGTGAATAGGCAGTCCAGACATTCCTGGTCATGTATAAGCATGGCACTCTTTGCTTCTAAAACAAGAAAGCTGTCTGTACTAAAATAATACAGCCAACAGGCCCTTTGTTAATTATTTCAAGTAAGCAGGGTGCAGATGTGATGGGCAGATAGGATTATTGCAGTAAAGCCTTTTGTTAAGTCACACCTCTGCACTTTTGTCCTTAAAAACCTCTGTGTTTAAGTCCCCTCATATAAAATAAGGAAATTGATGACTTATCACCAATATTATCTATAAAGCATTTTGTTCAACAATAGCAGAACCCGCAAATGTAACTATTGTATTTGGGGGGGTCTCTTCATTATTCTATTTTATTAGAAAAGAAAAAGAAGGTGAGGGGCACCTGGGTGGCTCAGTTGGTTAAGCAACTGCCTTCGGCTCAGGTCATGATCCTGGAGACCCAGGGTGGAGCCCCACATCGGGCTTCCTGCTCGGAGAGAAGCCTGCTTCTCCCTCTCTCAGTCCCTCTGCTTGTATTCCCTCTCTAGCTGTGTTTCTCTCTGTCAAATAAATAAATAAAAACTTTAAAAAAAAAAGGAAAGAAAAAGAAAGTGAAAGATACCACTGAATGTTTACCCTGGGGTTATTCAAAATTATAGCAATCATACACATTTCATTTGGGGGGCTGAACAAAAAGGCAGTAGCAGATACGTGATATCCTGTTACTATAAACTTCAAAGAATAATCAGAATTATTTCTCAACATCAGGTTCTTTTTAAATATGGGGCTCATTGGTAGAAGTTTGACAAACATTTTGCTATACAGAATAGTTTTCTTTGTGATTACGTTGGTTTTAGTTGCAGTTGTTTGTTATTAAAGAATATTGCAATGAATGATCACTGAAGTTGCCACTCCATCATCAATTTAGTCAACATCAACCACTTCATGATGTGAGTTGAAGGAAAGAGAAAATCACTTTTTCTTCTCACCCTGGAACCACTCTGGGGTGAAACTGAAGACAGATATAGATATAGACGGAGAGAGAAAGATCACTTAGAGGTCTTATTTTTGTTTCACTTACACTCCAGAAAGTTCATATTCAGTCCGACAAATTCCTGAATAAATTCAGCGAACCAAGATTTATAACCTATATTCACTCCTTCAAATCTGAGGTTTAAAAATAACCAACCCCTCCCTAAGAGGAAAGGAGGAAAGTGAACACAGTCTTTACAGGCTGTCCACATGGCATGAGAAAATAATTTTATTTGGTTAAACATGTGTCATAAGTTGCTTCACAGCTTAAACTAACCTCTCAACTTCTCCAACTGTCATTGTGAAAACACAAACCTAAAGCCAAATATTAGGAGAGGTTCTAACTTCTAAAAACAGGAGCCTATCTCTGTTAATGTCAAGGAAGGCAAGTCATTCAATGTTTGGGGGCCTGAGTTCCCTCAGCAGTAAAATCAAGGGACTTGAGTTTTTTTTTCTTAAATAATAATAATAATTTTAACAGGATACAAGAATGTTTTCTCTAATAAAATTTAAAGAATATGTTTGTGACAGAGAAACATGTAGATCTTTCAGGAATGGTATTGACACATTTATCAAGAATGCTCTGCTTAATAACCCTGGGCCAGAGTTCCAGCCTCTTTCTCCTACAGAAATTCTCTTCACATAGGACACAGGTCTCTCTACTTGGAAAGGAAAACTTAAATTGAACTACTACACCTATGCCCGCTGATTTGAAAGATCAGTCCGGTTTTAAATAAGACAGTAGAGAATTACAACAAACTTCTCTGACAGAACTGACTCTTGAGGGCCAAGGACTCTGCTAATCTGTGTGTGTATGTGTCTGTGTGTGTGTGCATATGTGTCCGTCCACATCAGCCATCTCCCAGACACAGAAAGGTGTTTGTTTCCTTGTATCCCTCCAGCCTCCCCGCCTCCTTAGGGGATGAATAAGTCCAAATGGCAGGCTGCTCTAAAATTGCTCTCACTGCGTCACGTGGACACAGCTGTTCCATTATGTGGGACCGGTTTTCTACCGATTAGCCCACTGCTGGATCAACCTGGACCATGACATTCTCGTCCCACCAGTCTGTTCCCCAGGCCCGGCCCATCCTGGAGACCATAGCACCTCAGTCCCCTGCAAGGAACGGAAGAGTTGACGCTTCAAGTGCACATTTGCCAGACTGATTTCTTTTCAGGAAATGCTGCAAAATTTTAAAAGTTGGCTCCTTCCCCCCACCCCCATCCTAAGGGAAGAAACATTCTGAGCAAATTTGCCCTTTCTGGCTTTTTAATTTCTCACTGCCAACCAAAAGATGTTCAGTTCTACACAGAACATGGAGCATACACAGATCATCCATCCAGTCCACAAATACTTAAGAATCTACTTACTTACTTAAACGTGTTGACTCTTCTAGGTGGTGGATTTCTAGAACAAGCGGATAGAATTCCTGCTTTGTGGAGCTTACAAAGAAACAGGTAAATAACAGGATAAGTTCCATTTCCTTAGACTCCAGAATGCTATGAAGTAGCAGATGCTGTGAATTGGGAGGCCAAGCCTCCCAGTTCACCAGCCCAGTTTACCTCTCATAACCCTGTGTCTTAATAACAGCATTCCCCCTCACTCTCAAAGAGAAATGGGTGAGAAATTTAAAATCACCCTAGCTTTAGAAGAAATAAAATACAATGAGAGGACAGGGGTGAGCTACTTTCAAGTGCATGTTAGGGAAAGTCTCTCTGACCTGGTGATGTCTGAGCACACAGATCGGAATGACAAGATGCATAAATATGAAGATTTTTGAAGGCAACTTGACACAACGACACCTGGCAGGGGGCCTTACACATAGTAGGAACTCAGTAAGTACTTAAAGGATGATTGATGGCATCCACTCATTTTGGAATATTAACACTAGAGAGACTTAGTCAACCAGATTATACTTCTATTAAGATAAACTCAGGGGTGCCTGGGTGGCTCAGTTGGTTAAGTGACTGCCTTCGGCTCAGGTCATGATCCCAGAGACTCAGGATTGAGCCCCGCATCAGGCTCCCTGCTCTGCAGGAAGCCTGCTTCTCCCTCTGTCACTCCCCCTGCTTGTGTTTCCTCTCTCACTGTGTTTGTCAAATAAGTAAATAAAATCTTTTTTTAAAAAAGATAAATTCAGATTTCACATATTCCTTAAGACATCATTCTTCTTAAACAAGAACTTTTAGACCATGTCTATGTATTTATCTGCATAAAATATCTCCGAAGGATACATAAGCAACTGAAAACACTATTTGCCTCCAGGAAGGAAAATTAAGTGATCATGGGAAGACTTTTCACTGTATCCATTATTCTTTTTTAAATTTTGAGCCATGTGAATAGATTGCTTATTTTTAACTTAATTTTGAATTTAAAATACATAAATAATTCCCTTTATACCTTGGAGCTATTTCTCCACACAAATAGGTAGTAATTAAACAGAAACTCTTCTGATAAACAATGAGATCAATATTCTAATATTCTTCCAAAGCAATGGCAGGGCTGGAATGTCGAAGCCCCTTCATCCAGCTACTGGATACTGTTCAGGGCTAAAAGTGTTTTCTCATTGACCACCTGGGCTCTGCTCAAAACAGTGTCATGGGACAAAAAGATCTTCAAAAGGATATTGTTGGGGCGCCTGGGTGGCTCAGTTGGTTAAGCAACTGCCTTCAGTTCAGGTCATGACCCTGGAGACCCAGGATCGAGTCCCACATCAGGTTTCCTGCTCGGCGGGGAGTCTGCTTCTCCCTCTCTCACTCCCCCTGCTTGTGTTCCCTCTCTTGCTGTGTTTCTCTCTGTCAAATAAATAAAATTTAAAAAAAAAAGGATATTGTTGCTTTTCTTACACCTGGCCAAATAAAATCAATACAAAAATCTTAAAATAATATTTTATTGGGCATCTTGCTACACCTTTGATTATGGCTGCTTGGTTTTCAAAACTGAAAATCTGTTACTTTTTTCCATTATAATATAGTTCATTATATAAAACTTGTAAAATAGAGAAAAATAGATGGAACAGCAGCAAGAAATATCCTCTTTCAAAGAAAGACTGCTAAAATCCTGGCATATTTTCACAACAAGTTTCTAGCCAGAGGAAAAAAGAGGGTGTGGTGAGATGTGGATTCGGTGCCATCTTTCTAAACCCATTTAATAGCTGCTGGGCTCTTACCTCAGCACAATTCCAGAATTGCCCTTCTGTTTGTGAAAATTCATATGGAATAGGGTCTCTATTGATAGCTTCTGCTATGTGCCAATGAAAATATTGACTGCTCCACTAACAGTCCTAATACTTTAATCAGAATAGCCAATGTTGAGCCTCGCTGGCTCAGTCAGTAGAGCATACAACTCTTGATCTCCGGGTTTTAAGCTCAAGCCCCATGTTGGGTGTAGAGAGTGCTTAAAAATAAAGTATTATTTTTTTTAAAAAATAGGGGCAACTGGGGCGCCTGGGTGGCTCAGTTGGTTAAGCGACTGCCTTCGGCTCAGGTCATGATCCCGGAGACCCCGGGATCGAGTCCCACATCGGGCTTCCTGCTCGGCAGGAAGCTTGCTTCTCCCTCTCTCACTCCCCCTGCTTGTGTTCCCTCTCTGGCTGTGTTTCTCTCTGTCAAATAAATAAAATCTAAAAAAAAAAAAAAAAAAAAATAGCCAGGGCGCCTGGGTGGCTCAGTGGGTTAAAGCCTCTGCCTTCGGCTCAGGTCATGATCTCAGGGTCCTGGGATCAAGGCCCACATCGGGCTCTCTGCTTGGTGGGGAGCCTGCTTCCTCCTCTTTCTCTGCCTGCCTCTCTGCCTACTTGTGATCTCTGTCTCTGTGTGTGTCAAATA
>PITA01015213.1:0-50905 GCA_004023965.1 Spilogale gracilis
CAGAGGGAGCTGCAGAGCGGCTGCGTGGTCTCCAGGAAGTCATCAACTCACGGGGACTGTGGCCGCGGGGACCCCCACCCCCACCGCAGGAAGCCTGGTCCCCATCCCCCCTTCGGGTCCCCAAGTGCAGGCTGAGGGGACCCAGAGCAGGCCCAGCAGGACCTGCAGTGGGGTGAGCCCTTCGCAGCTGCGGGGGCCCAGGACAGCGTACCCCAATAGCTGCTTCTGACTCTTCAGTGACATTGAGCTGCTCACAAACAATGATGTCAGAGAATAAAGAAAATGTTGGGGAACAGCAACACTAATTTTAGCTGTTGCCTCTCCACTTTTCTAAGATGACTGTGCTATCTTCGGTGGAGCTTAGCGGGCCTGGGGAGGATGGGAGTGGCTCGGGCCGCCTCCCCCAAACCTCGGGGCTGGGGGTCCTGCTCCAGGACAACCTTGGGGGAGCTGGAAGGACGCTCCCGCAGCCGGCTTTGCCAGGCAGCCAGCCCGCCGCATGGACAGAGCCCGTGGGCCCCGCCGACTCGGAGCGGGGGTACCTCCAGCCCCGCCTGCACTGCGATGGCCAATGCGCTGGAAAACGCCTTTTACGTTTGTCTTTGGAACAGCCTTTGAGACAAGTGTTCCCTGGGATGGAGGTTGGGAAAGATGGCTACGGGGCACATGTCCCCTCTCCTAGGTGAGCTGTGTTCACAGCAACGCAGGCTTGTTCCCCCAGGAAACGACGATGGTACTCACAGCCTTACTCGCAGGTGACCCCATCGCCTCGGCACGTCTCTGCTGCCCGGGGCCCTCGTCCTTGTCCTTCGCTCGCAACCATCCCCCCACGGCCACGGTGTCGGCCCACCTGGATGGACGGCGCCCCGGTGGGGCGGTTACGCAGTAGCCCACTCCCCGCTCTTAAATATGTCCAGGTGGTTCGCACTTTTCATTAAGCAATGCCGAGACGAGCATCTCTGTGCAGGAAGTACTTTCTGTGATTCGATTTATGTCCTTGGGACACATTCCCGGAAGTGGAGCTAGCGGATGGAGGCACAGACATTTGGAAGGTCCTTAGCCAGTACGCTCCCGTCCGTCTCTAGCCCTGAGCTTCCCGCCAACAATGGCTTTGTGACTCGGGGCGTCCGCACACGGCTCCCTGCATCTCAGGGACCGAGCCGCTTAAATGTAGACGACCTTCAGAGTGCTTCTGTCCTTGACTTTCAAGATTACGCACAAGGTTTACGAGTTTTCTGTTTATTGAACACTTGTGTCTCACCTGTGACTTACCTGGGATTTTTAAAAAATGTGTATGAGCTTTGCACAGACAGGGGATGCCCTGATTCTCCTTGCTCACGCCCTTCGGGTCGGCTGCTCTGTCCCCCTAATACAGGGTGGGTCCTCCTCACGGCCTGGGATCCCGGCCGCGTGTCGTCCCCAGCCCCGGGCGTCCTGCTGCAGTCAGTGCTGCCTTCATTTCCTAACGGCTTGAATGTGGATTTCCCACCTTTCAGTGAGGCCGTCCAGGCGGGCCTGCATGCAGCGGGACAGGCTGCGGGGGACGGGCTCACCCCTCCAGGTGTGCCCGCCCAGGTGCCAGCAGCCCAGGGAGCCACATTCTGCAGGTGCTTGGGATGCCACTGCTCGCCACGCTTTCCCGGGGCACACGTCTCACGGGGGCAGAGATTCGCCATGGGGCACGTTTCTCCTTTAAACCAGGTCCGCTGCGCTGTTCTGGTGTGGGGAGGGGGCGGGATGGCTGATGCCCCTTGCTGTCGGTGGAGTGCCCTCGGGGTCCCCGGGGCTTGGGCTTCAGCAGATGGACCTGTCGCCCCACGACACCCTTGGGCACGACAGCGGTCCTGATCACACACGTGTTTGTTTGTGCACTTGCCGGCCGACGGTCCCTGGAGCCACCAGAACTCCGCCTTCCTCCCCAACGTGGTGTTGACGAAAACTCAGCTTGGGGTGAGACCCGGGGGAAGAACAGATTAAAAGCAAATTGTCCAGTCACCGGTCTGTGGATTCTAAGCTTCTCCCCGTCTTTCTAAGGAGCTGCCATGGCCTCCCCGGGGGGGCGAGCAGCTGTCCTCCCACCCCCGCCCCCGTGTGAGGTTCACGCCAGCCCGGCGACGTCGGCCTCGGCCAGCAGGCATTGTGCTCACGGGGACGGGCTTGGAGCGGCGTGTGGGGACGGTCGGATTCCCTGAGTGGCCTCGCCCGCGGCTCCTCACCCTGAGCCCGTGGAAGAGTCAGCCACTCTCGTCCTGTAGGCGGTTTTCCCTTCGTTTCTGAGACGTGCTGTAGACGCGGGTCTGGTGTCTCTTGACGTCTTTGTGTTTCTTGCGATGCCTGAGCCCCGAGTCCTCCGTGGACGCCGCGGCTCCGTGTGAGTGGGCCCGGTGTTTCGGGCGGTCCTCGTCTTGGCGCCCTGGCCTGGGGACCTCCTCTCTGCCACGACCGAGCACTTGGCTGTCCCCATCCGGAGCAGGTCAGCACGAGTTGGCACCATGCCTTCCATCTTCCCGAGAACTCTCGCGTCTTGCAGGTTGAGATACCGAGCTCCTGGAAAGGCCCCGGTGCCTGGGGTCCCTCCGGGGCTGGGCTTCCCCGGCGGCGACGCTCTGTCTCCCAGTGACTACTCTCTGTCTTCTGTGGAAACAGGACCGGCACGTCCCCGGGCCCCGCTCTCCCACGGCGCCGACCACATCTCCAGCCCCTTGCAGCCGCCTGTGCCCAATTTGTGGTCAGAGGTTTAGGCAGAAGTTGTGTGTGCAGAGTCTGGTAAGAGTCCTCGAGGAGCCGTCCTGTGTGCTCGAGAAGGTTCTGGAAGGCTATGGAAGGCTCTGGAAGGCCCCAGGAAGGCTGAGGGAGGGTCCCAGCCAGGAGCAGGACTCCTGGGAGACTTGGGTTCCGTGGGTCTGGCCCTCGTTGGTCTTTAAGGACATGTCTCTGCCCAGCTATGTTTGGAGGTGGGGGGAGAACGTACTTAACCTTCTGAACCTGGTTTACACTTGCTGAGGACGTAGACACCCGTGCAGCCCCTCGGAGTGGTGTGCTCAGGCCCTGCGGACGTTTGTGGGGGCTGGTTGTTCCCTGCTGCCCCCCACCCCTGTGCACTGGCCGTGTGGCTCGCCGCCTGTGACTAGCACTTGCTCTGATGTCCACGGGGCCCTCGTCAGGAACGCGACGCAGGGGCGGCCCAAGTCCCCGTGGTCAGTTAGGGGCTCCGGCCCCCTTCAGAGACGGGCTGATCCGTGTTGATAGGGAGACTGCATCTGGGACACAGGACTCCCCGAAACTGCACCTGAACCCCACGCGGAGCGACAGGGTCCACACCACTGGTAACGCTCTCTGGATTTCACGGGAATCGGGTACGAAGACACCAAGCCTTCGAGTCATGTCACAGTTTAGCGGCAAATCCAGCTGCGGTCTTCACGCACTCGGTCATCCGGGGACTTGGAAGCGTTCGAGACCCTGAGAGCGCCGTCCCGGTTTCGGTTTCTGCGCCCAGACCCTGACGCGCGCGGGTTAGAGCCGCCCGGCGCCCC
Source organism: Spilogale gracilis (assembly GCA_004023965.1). Taxonomy (NCBI): domain Eukaryota; kingdom Metazoa; phylum Chordata; class Mammalia; order Carnivora; family Mephitidae; genus Spilogale; species Spilogale gracilis. The sequence continues at coordinate 3,534 of PITA01015213.1, forward strand.
GGACCGGAGCGTGCCCAGCCCGCCCGGAGACAACGCCGTCGTCCCTTCCACGTGGGAGCCAGCGGGCAGTGCAACCTGCCGGGGTTTATCCTAAAGAGGAACGTCAAAGGCATTTGAAAATTAAAACCCGTTGTATTTATTTAAACCATTCAATACTACTGCTCTTTTAACTCTTGGTGGGAAGATTTCGTGCCCGGATGCTGAATGAAAGGCCGTTTCCATGTGTAGCTCGGCCTGGGCTTACTTTTTGTAAAAAGCGTCAGGCCCAGAAGCTTCACTGAGAGGCCTCACCCAGACAGCGGGTCCCGTGGGTGCGCCTGCCTCAAGGGGCCCTCCCGAGGGCCTGGCAGGAGCCGCGGGGTTGGGGGTGTGGCCGCGGCGGGCAGGAGCCCTCCGCAGGCACAGTGCCGGGGGAGTGGGCAGGAGGGGTGCCCGCGGGGCAGAGGTGCACGGGACCATCTCCCAGCCGGCGGGGAGCCCAGGCTCAGGAGCCGCCAGGTCGTAAAGCAGCACACGGTGTGAGGTCAGGTTGAAGGGAAAGCCGCGTCTCCGAGGGATGCCTACTGACACCCAGATGGAGGGCGGGCCAGCCTGCCCCTGGGGGAGCGCGCAGACCCAGCACCCTGGGGGGCGGGCTCCGAGCTGCCCAAGCGGGTGGAGGGACCCTGGGGGGTCTGGGGGCTGTTCTCTGCGCCTCTCTCATGTTCGACACTTTCCACGAACGAGAGAGGGAAGGATCGCAGGGTGAGAAGCCATGTGAGACCTGCACCGGGTAAGGGATCAGCACCAACATCTATTCAAAACCCTACTTCCCAGCTGAGAGCCAACAGGTAAGGGGCCGAGGAGACCGAGCCCTGGGACGAGTCATTCACTCCGCCTGGTTGTGGAGCTGTCAGCATGTTTTAATCCCCGGGGGGACAGGAGTGACCCTAACAGCTCCAAGCTTGCGTTCCACTAGGTGAGGCCGGCCGGCAAGCTGGCAGGGGCGCCTGCCCACCGTCCAGCCCCGGCTCCCATGCTGGGAGACCCTGGGTGGCAGGAGCAGGGGCCCAGCCCTGGGGGAGGGGACTGAGCTGCGGGCACGTTCTGAAGGCAAAGCTGCCCGGCCAGGCCAGGTGGCTGGTTTCGCCCTGTGCGGGTGTGGTGGGGAGGCCCATGGGCACCCTCCTCCCTGAGTCGGGACTGGCCTCTCACCGGCGTCTGAGGGGCAGCGCCTCACCGCTGAGAGCGGGCGATCAAAGGCACAGGCTATCTTCGGGGCGCGCTCCCCCTGCCCACGCCCACCCCGTGCCCGTGGCCCATGCAGGGAGCGAGGGGAGCCCGCCCACCGCTGGGGAAGTGTGCTTAGAGGGGTCCCCCACGTGAGCCCTGCCGACAGTGTGACTGGCGCCTGGCCAAGGACCCTGAGCCAGAGGCCTCCCGCTGCACTGCACCCGGGTTCCTGCCCCCAGCGAATGGGCCGGGGGGGCATGCAAGACCCCACATTGCTGTGCACCATGTTTGTGAAGGGGATGGCTGGGCGGAGGGAGAAGCCCGGCTGTGAGGCAGGCTGGGACCCACAGCGAGGGCAGCAGGGAGAGAAGGGTCCCAGCCGACCTCCCCCACCCCAAGGCCTTCTGATCAGTCCCTGCACCTGGGGGCCCGGACAGGGTGTGGCCTTGGCTGGGGCGGGAGGGGGGGCGAGGCGGGTTTGCAGACATTCCCTCGGGGAGGCTGCAAGTATTTTGGGGGAGAAGATGGCATAGGAACACTTAAAGTGAGGAGCTGCCCACTGGAGCTGCCGGGGCCGGCAGAGGGTGCCGGGTGCACCGTGGGCGTGGGCCCAGGGGGCCACATGGGGGGTTCCAGCAACTCCCATCCTGCGGCGGGGGGCCCGGGCGCCGGCGAGAGGCATCGAGGACGCGGGCACACGGCAGGAAGCAGAGAACGCTGTTTTATTTACACCACAAGAGCAACAAGCTGTCTGATGAGGTACAAAACGCTGGACTCCGGGGAGAGTGGGATGGAGCCGGCCGTCGGAGGGGGACACCGCCGCCGGGGAAAACCCCGCCCACACAGAACGAGACGAAAATGAGAAAACCGAGAACAGAACTCCAACCCCACTGCGCAAAAGAAAGAACCGCTGGGAGGTCCAGACAATCAGAGGGAACGGGATTCCACTACGGAAGAAACAGGCGGCCGCCGGCACGGTGGACGCCGTGGGGGACGCGGCGCGGCGGCCCGGCTGTGACAAGCTCTTGGGTGAACAGGGTCGGCCCCTTATATATATTATATATAGGTCTCGTGACTGGAAAATAGCGCCTCCACTATGGAGCACACACACCGCAAACCCAAACCAACAGAAATTGTCCGCTTTCTCCTTCTTCCACTTGGAGACTTTCCACCCCGTCGGACGCCGCGAGCCACGCGGGCAGGGAGCGGCCTCCTCCGGGCGCCACGACGGCGAGCTGCGGCGACCCCGCTCCCCCGCCAGGCCCGGCCGCGCGGCTGAAAGGGAAATCCTAGCCACGCGTCATCGAGAGTAGCGACAGAGTCAACACAGCTGTGCGGAAGGGGCGCGTTTGGGCCGCGGGGTCGCCCGTCAGGGTCGCCGGGCCCTGTGCAAGATCAAAGGGAACAAAGGAAACAAAACAAATGCCTCCAAGTGAGCTGAAGAGAGACGGGCAGCTCGCTTTGAATTGTGTCGTTTCCCACAACACTGTTTCCACATAAATACAATAAACTCTATCATTGATATGTCACAAGTGCTAGATAAACTTTTCTTCTTAATATGACAAATGTGTAAGTAGTCCTTTTTAGTTTTCTTACAATAAAAAGTACAATTTCTTAAGAATAAGTTCAATAAGACCAAACGTTCCCCCCCTCCCCCGACTCTCCGCGGTTTCGTGTGGTTTTACAGAAAAATTTCCATCTTTTGTATCTGCAAATGTCGTGAGAGGGGAACAAAAAAGGCATTTTATTTTTCTTCTTCCCCAAAGCTGCCGAGTTAGGCGTGCAAACCTGTGTACAGGAGAAAGACATGCCGCTCACACAGTTCATGCAACCTCCGGCTGTAGGAACTTAAAAAAATAGATTCAGATATGTTTATATATATATTTATATATGTATCAATGCCCGTAAAACACGTGGGCCCGAAAGTCTACAAAAACAATGGAATGAGCACATGGCTGCGACCAGTAAAGAAGGAATGTTCTGATCGGAGAGTAAAACCCACAGAGACCGCCACAGACGCCGCGTTCGTGTCCGAGCGACGCCCGACGGTCCTTCCTCTGGAAACAGACTTTTAAAAGAAGTGGAGAAAAACCAAAACACTCTGACAAAGTGGCCCCTGGGAGCCAAGGGGCTGGCGGCCGCCTGCTGGTGGGGCTCGGGTGCGTCCCGGCGGCGTCGTGGGGGTTTCCCGCGAAGGGACATAAAGTGCTCGCTCGCAAACCCCTGGCCGGTCCCCCCAAGGCCTTTGCAAAGGAAGAAAAAGGCTAAAGGTGCAAGGCCGGAGAGGGGGGCGTGAGGCTCCCTCCCTGACACGGGGTCCCGCAGAGCCCCCGGCAGGCCGCGTGCCCTGCGGCGGCCGGGAAGGGCTGAGTGTGTCTTCAAAGAAAAGAAAAGGCTACATGGTAATGCTCGAAGCAGGCCAGCGGCGCTGGAGTGAGCGGAGAGGCGCGGCGTGCCCCCGGCCAGCCTCTCTGCGGAGGGCGTCCCCAGCCGACTGGAAGCGAGCCCCCGCCGACCCGCTCAGCCCGCCGAACGTAAGAAGGTGCGAAGATGACCTCTTCCTCCGTAAGAGCCGCAGGCAGCCGGCGGCAGCGGGTCCCGCGGGCCGGCCGCGTTGACTCCCACACGCTGGCTCCTCCCGCCAACATGGGCGTCGGGGCCAAGTGGGGCCTGCGAGAGAAGAAAGCCGCACGGGACCCCGAGACCCTCCTGCCCTGGGCCTGACCACCAGCACCCCGACGACCAAGCCAATCCAAGGACTTGGATTCGTCTGGCCAGAAGGCCGGCTGCGTCAGCGTCTTTCAGAAGCTACCCTGTGAACGCGACCACACTCAGAAACGTGGCTCGGGGCTCCCTCCTACGGGACTGCTGTGCCTGAACTCGGTACATGCTTTGGAATGAAACTGGTGACTTCAAGTGCTGGAAACTAGGTTACCAGTAAAAAGTGACACTCAGTTACTGTCAATGAGAGAAAACGCGGGGACGGGAGGGCCCGGTCGGGAACCCATGCTGTCCCCGCAGGCTGGCCAGGCAGCAGGGGCCCCTCGACTCCCTGCGGCCACAAGCTCCGAAACCCGGGGCCTGCTGCTTCCAGCCAGGACCCCGGCCATGTGGCTGCGGTGGGGAAACCCCCACAAGTGTGGGCCGCACGCGGGCCCCATGCGTTGCTGACATGCTTGAAAAGGTCTTTGGAAAACTGAATTTAAAATGCTGTCCTGACAACGCGGTCAGAGAAGCCGAAACAGGAGTTTCGTGAGTGCTGACGGCCCGGGGTGTCTGATGAGCGACCCTGCCCACAGCGCGGCGGAGGGGAGGACACAGCACCCCTCGTAATACGACCAATGTGGAGGGAAGAGGGGCCCCCGGTGTGGACGCAGCCGCGGTGACAGAGCCGGGACAGATTTCCCGCTGGCGTCACCGTGGAGACGTGCCCCCAGCTCACTTTCTGAAAACGGCCGCCACACAGCGCCACTCACTGTACAAAAATAAACAAAGATGAAAATAATCAAAAGAAAAAAAACCTTTAAAAGTAAATTAAAAAAAAAGTACAAGCAAAGATTTAGAAAGAAAGTTTAGACATGGTGACCATTCAGGAAACTGCTAAATGGTGAGAAAAAATGTGAAATTCACAAAACAATGCTTATTCACGATCTCTTAGTGAAAAATTCATACAAAAATCAACAGCAAATTCATATTCTTTGCTATAAAAACTCATCAGGTACATCTGCGCACGGAGGCTCGGAGCGGGAGGGTCCTGTCCGAAGAGAGCGGGCGAGCGCACAGCGGCTGGCGAGCTGCCAGGGGCGAATGCGTTGGCGGTCTGAGAACTGTCCAATCTGGAGTTCAAAAATATGAGAGTTTCAAACGAGATCCCTTTCCGTAAGCACCTTGATGTCTAATTCACAAGTCATTCATTCGCCAGGGACCTTTATGATTTGCATTTATTATATATATATACTTTTTCTATAAATGCATTATAAATATTTTACCAAGATTTCATAAGAATCAAGTTTCTTAGCTTGGAATACATGGGCATATATATTACACATACGTATATTTATTTATACCTAAAATTTAAGCAATAGTTCATGCTACTTGCTTTTAATAAAAAGCATTCCGATCATAACACTGGAAGTGTGCCTAGGACATGCTCCACAACCGGATGGAGGTGCTCCATGGTGGACGAGAAGAGAATACTTTGGAATCATTGAAAATTTGTTGGACTTCAAAACCCCCAACAGTATCTGCCACTTTGCTGGAACGACCTCCCTTTCTCTTAAATAGCGCTAAAGCAAACCGTGCCTGCAGGCGGCGGCCCCCGGAGCCCCCCCGCCCCGGGCCAGCACGCAGCCACAGGGAACTGTCCCCCCAATTCCTGCTGTTTATTTTTTCTTAAGGCATTGTTCCTCAGACGCCAGAAAACCCAGCCACAAAAATCCATCAGAGCGATAAAAAAAAGGCACAAACTCGCATCTTCCGACGGTGCGGAGACACCCGAGCCCGTTGCGTGGGCTCCCGCTTCTGCGTGTCTGGCATGGCCCTAGCACGTGCGCCTGCTCGGCCTCCCCGCGCCCCCCGCCCCGTCGCAGACACCCCTGCACGCCGCTGCGGCTCCGGACGCGGCCGGGCCGAGAAAACGTTCTCGCGAACAAAAGAAGAAGCTACAGGATGCGTTGAGTGGTTTACACGGAGACTGTGGAATTGTGGGCAATAATCAACGGTAAGCACCAGTTTTCATCGAGTCTATTTTGTATTATTACATCTTTGATTTTCGTTTTCCTTCCCTCGCGGCCACGAAGTGGGCAGCTCTGCTGCGAGCCGCCACAGGCTTCCTTCCTCCGCGGCCTCCGTCGGGGGAGCCGAGCGCCCGGCGTCGCGGGGGACCCGGGGCCGTGCAGGCCGCCCGCTGGGGAGCCCCCGGGGGCTCCCGCTGCTGCTCCAGCCGCGGGCAGAGGCGCGGGCAGGCCGCACAGAAACAGGTGCGTTCTCGGCGGAGCTTCCGGACGGGGACAGACAAACAAGAGGCCCGCGGCTCCGCGGCAGCTACAGGGGCGGCTCCTCTTCCATGGGCTCCTCGTCAGGTCTGCGGCGGCGCCGGCACAACAGAGACAGAGCGCCCGCGGGGTGAGGGGGGGCGCCCGCTCCCCGCAGCCCTGCTCCCCCGCCCGTCGCCCAGGGTTTCCATGGGCCTTCCCCGCTGGGAAGAGGAGGCCGAGCCGGCGGCATCTACAGCAGGGTCCCCCGCCCTCTCCCCTCTGTCCTTGCCAGGCTGGCGGTGCCCAAGGCAGGGCCACGTGGAGAAGCCACAGGCCTCCCCCACGAGAGCAGGGGCCCGTCCGGCGGGGCAGGGAAGCTCACCTCTTCTCGGCAGGCTTCACGCCCACTGACAGCGAGGCCATGGCGGTGACGGTCTCGGCTTCCTCGTTCTCGCACTTCTGGGCCTCGACCAGAGAGTGGCCCACCGTGGAGCACAGACGTGGCAGGGAGCGCCAGTACTGGCCTGGGGGGGGGGGCGGCAGAAGCAGGTTTATGGGGCCTCCCCTGGCTCACAACACACAAAGCCTGGGCGCCCGGGGAGGCAGCCGGCGCAGTCCAGTCCTCCCCGCGGCAGGGGCGCCTCGGGTGGGGTGGGGGTCGGTGGGGGGCCGCAGCGTGAGGGGCAGGTGCAGGGGGCCAGGCCGGAGCCTGCCGCCCGCTGTTCGCTATGCCCGGGGCCTCGCAGCGGGGAGGCTGGCGGGGACACAGGGCCAACCCACCAACACGACGGCCCGGGCGGCCCAGACAACTCACTGTGGATTTCAATGACTTTCTCCATGGAGCGGACCGCGTTGGCGTTGGGTCTCTGCTGTAAGACCTTCTCTGGGAGAGGATCAAGCTGGAAAAAAAAAAATGTATAAATACACAGCGAGTGTGAAGGCGCTGGGTGCAGTTCCCGTGCGCTCTGGTGCGACCAAGCCGGCTTCTTGCATGTATGTGTGGACAGAGAAGAAGAAAGTCGGAAGGCGGCTTTGCCATTCGCCGTATGATTTTTTTTAAAACAAAAGCTGCTTTTCTTTGAGGTACTGTTTTCGGGGGACCGTCGGGCGGGTTCGTGAGCTCCCGCATGGGACACCGCGTCCAGGAGCCAGGTGTGCCTGGGACCTCCGGGGACACCGTCCACACCACCGCACAGGAAGTAACGACCACCTCCTGGGAATGCCACCCGCACGTCCGCAGCCTGACCAACGAGAATGCCTGAACATCCCAATGACGGTTTTCTTCCCCCAAGTGGGGAAAAGAGAGAAGACGACGATCGGAGTCTCTCTGAGGGAGGCCAGTGCTCCCCGTCCCCCCAAGTGTAGACAGTAAGGAAGCAGAAGCACAGGCCAACCAGAGACCCACAGGGCGCGCCGCGTCCTCCACAGGGCCCCTGAGCTCGCTGGGCAAAATATGTTGTGAAAACACAAAGTGATTTTAAAAACCTTTAAGTGACCAGACAAGCCTACGACCCTGGGGGAGAGCTGCTGGGTCTGGAAGAAAGCTGCAAGCTTGCCGCGTAGGCACACGTCTAGGGGCAGGCCTGGGGCGTGCAGGCTCCCGCAGACGACGTGCCGCAGACACACATGCCAGGGAGAGGTCTGCTCTTGGGCTGCGGAGAAGGGAAGCGCCGCACACGGTCTCCCTGGGGACCTGCTGGGTTCACACGCTGGGAGCGGGGGTGCCGGCACCCGGCAGAGCAGACCGTGGGCCCCTCGTGAGGCTGCTGACCGGTGTTTCCAGCTCAGTTCCAAGACGCCTGAGTAACACCGCCCCCCAGAACCATCGTCAAACAATCACAGAGGTCAGCCGGCGCGGTCCGGGCTCAGGAGAAAGCAGCGAGGTCGCCAAGACCGCCTTCCAGTAAAAGGAACCGGGCTTGGCCTTCCCCGAGGCTGGGGCGTCCCGCAGAACCAGAGATGGAGGGAGCGCTCGGGACAGTGACGGCGGGCTAAGGGGACACCCGGGAAGCCAGGCAGGGAAGGGACCACAGCACGGTCTGGACCGTAACTTGGAGCGTAAAACGTCCGGGAGTCGTGCTGACGAACAGCGGAGACTGAACACCTAACAGGGAGGAGACACACGTGTGGTTCTCAAGAAGAATTTCACATAATTTGGGAACCCATGGCCTCTCCAAGCCGCGGGGTTGAGCACCTTGAGCCATAAGACAGACGAACACTGAAGGACAGTCTACAGAGTACCCAGCCAGCCTTCTTTGCTGGAAATTGTCAACATGTCAGAAACGTCAGAGGCAACCACAACCCAGAGGACAGTAAGAACATGGACCGGCTGGACGTGCACGGGGGTCCTGGACAGGGACCCCCGCGTGGCGAGGGCAGTCGTGGGAAGGCGAGTGAAATCTGGGCACAGGGTGGCCTAGCAGTGCCGGGCCAGGGCAGGCTCCCAGGCTGGGACAAAGGAAGGAGGTCAGACGGCACCGAGAGAAACCGTCCCAGGGCCCGTGGGAGCTCTAGGTCTAAAGCCACTCAAAAGTCTAGCGAGAAAACCTAGATTGAGATCCTTAAAACTGTTGTTATTGCAATGATTGGTTTCAAACCATAAAGGATGTGTAGTACTAAGAATAAGAGACTAACGCAGGGGACTGAACTGGGAGATCTGAGGGGGAGCCGGACAGAACTTCCAAAAATGAAAACACAGCAGCAGAAACTGGGAGCGCCTATCCGCCAAGGAGACGGCGGTGACCTGGAACCAAGAGCCGAAGAAATGACTCTGGACGCACCGGGGACACAGGGAGCGGGCAGAGGGGGCGCGTCTCTGTGTCCCGGCGGTGGGCAGGGTGGGGGGCAGAGCCGAGCAGGAAGAGGCCCACGAGATGCCCACACCGCAGGGCAGCAGCGCGAAGCCGCTGAGCACCGGAGACGAGCAGAGGGGAGACGGCCGCCGAGGGACGCCGCGCCCCAGCCACCAGCTCCCCCCCACGGAGAGCAACATGACGGTGGGCGGCAGCTTTGCTGTCCAGACAGAATACGACTCTGACCACAACCGTGGGCTGCGTCGGTCAAGACGAGGGCACGGGACACGCGGGTGGCTCAGTCTGTAGGTGTCTGACCCTTGATCTCAGCTCAGGTCGCGATCTCGGGGTCATGCGTGGGAGCCCCACACCGGGCTCTGTGCTGGGTGCGGAGCTTGCTTAAGAAAAAAAGAATGAGGATAAAACCACAACTTGAATAAAGGCAAACAAACAGGGCAAGCTGACGCTGGTGTCCCTCTCCCAGGAAACAATCGGGGTGTGCTGGAGGCAGAGAGATCCTGGGTGCTGGCCTGAGGCGTGGGGAGGAATGACGGACAAAGAACACGGCAGGAATGCAGGAAGGGCCATGGACGCAGAGACCACATAAAACACCAGAAGTGGTGTCAAGTCAGCAAAGAGGATGAAGGAAGGAAGGAAGGAGGGAGGGAAGGATGGAAGGAGGGGAGGGAAGGAGGAGAGGGAAGGAGGGAAAGAGGGAAGCGGGAGGGGAGAAGGAAGGAAGGAGGGAGGGAAGGAAGGAAAGAGGGAAGGAGGGAAGGGAAGGAAGGAGAGGGGGAGAGGCTAGTCAGGGCCGCACACACGGCCTGGGAGGGGCCAGGGCAGGGGCTGCCCAGCAGAGCCAGTAAACACACAGGAACAACGGGTGGCACAGGCCAGTCTCGGGCAAGCAGGTAACTTTTCGGTAAAGCCACCTCCACAGGGGTGCGCCGTGCCCGGCCTGCGGCCCCTCGTGGCTCCGGGTGGTGTGGGGAGGGAAGAGGCCACTGACTGCATCACGGGCACATGTTACCACCTGGAAAGATTGCCCCTGGGAAACAGCAAAGCACCTTATCTTCCCACCCAGCAGGGGGAACGGACAGGACGGGGGGGGGTCCCCTCGGTCACGTGGGGAGAAGGCAGAAAAGGGGGCCGACGCGGCACAGAGCGAGATGTAGAAATGAGTCTGAAAGAAGCAAAGCCAAGAAAAGCCGCGACCGGACCACTGGAGGGCCGAGTCCCCACTTGGCGGGCCCCCCGTGGACCGGCGAGCAGAGCCCTCGTGAGGCCCAGCCTGGTGCTGCTCATGCCGACGGCGTCTGTGGCAGGAGGGAGGCGGCGGGACACGGCGGGTTCCCCGCACGACGCACGTAAACAGAAAACTGTAGCTGGACGTACAGGATGGCTCTACACGGTGACAAAAATGTCAATTCATCAAAAGGACGTGATAATTTAAAGTTTGTGCACATTTGGTAAAACTGCTTAACGCACAGGAGGTGAACATCGCCAGAGCCGACGGACGCGGCCCGATGCGCCCCGCGAAGGGAGGGTGGTGCGTGCTCCCTACGGAGAGCAGACAGAAATCAACAGAGAAAACCACATGAGAGGAGACCACGGGCAAGCCTGGGCGACGGACAGAGGAGTGGGGAGGAGGAGGCACGCTCTTCTAACCCGCGCGGACGTCTATGCAGGCGGACCGTGCGCGCCCGCACACGAGGCCACCACACCCGCTCTCGGCGCAGCGCCATCGGTTAGAGACTGGGCACAAATGAGAACCGTGAGGCCTTGAGGCTGCACAACACACTGACCGTGGGTCACCGGGAACCAGGAAACGCTCAGAAATGAAAAGCAAGGAAAACGCCACGTGTCAGGGCGAGAGGCACATCCAGTCCTGAGCCCTGAACTCAGCTGTCCGATCGAGCCAGTTTTCAGTTCAGGAAGGGAGCCAGAGAAGAGAGGACTCCTGGGGAAAGAAGTAAACACACAGAAACGGGGCAGAAACAAATTCTGGAAAAGGAAGGACAGTGCAGCTCAAAGTTGATTCTTTAAAACAGCTTAACTGGACAAGTTCTGACAGGACTCGGCAAGGGAGCCCCGAGGCACGAACGCACACCACCCGTGGAAGGGGCCATGGCCCGGGGGCCATGACGACAACCTGCCGCAGCATAACTTCCCAACGTTTATTCACGGAGGGACAGAAAATGGCTCAATCAGTCATTTAGAATTTTTGCCCAAAGGAAACCTGTGGCCCTGGAGAGCTCTCCCAGCCAAGGAACAGGTCACTCTGATCTGTGTTCATTCCTCCAGAGATCAGAAAAAGAGGAGATGCCTAACTGTCCATCAGTCCCTGACCTACCCAACCCCCCACCCACCCGCCCATCCAGCCATCTGTCTGTCCACCCATCCAGTCACCAGTCCATCTGGCCATCCATCCATCCGTCTGTCCGTCTATCCATCCAGTCACCTGTCCATCTGGCCATCCATCCAACCATCCATCCGTCTGTCCATCCAGTCACCCGTCCATCTGGCCATCCATCCATCCGTCTGTCCGTCTATCCATCCAGTCACCTGTCCATCTGGCCATCCATCCAACCATCCATCCGTCTGTCCATCCAGTCACCCAGCCATCTGGCCATCCAGCCATCTGTCCGTCTGTCCATCCAGTCACCCGGCCATCTGGCCATCCAGCCATCCGTTCGTCTATCCATCCAGTCACCCGTCCATCTGGTTATCCATCCGTCTGTCCATCCAGTTACCCATCCATCTGTCTGTCCATCCAATCACCCATTCTGGCTATTCATCTATCCATCCACCCATCCAGTCACCTGTCCATCCGGTCATCCAGCCATCTGTCCGTCCACCCATCTGTCACCCGAGAAATCTGGCCATCCATCCATCTGTCCATCCAGTTACCCGTCTATCTGGCTGTCCATCCATCCACCTGTCCATTTGCCTACCCATCCATCCATCCAACCATCCATCCGTTCACCTGTCCATCCACCCACCCATCTTCCCATCTTGTCTTTCATCTACCTACCCATCCATCCAATTTCCCCCTCTCAGAATAAACAGGAAAAATAGGGTTTATTAGGAAAATAAAGTCATGAACTTTGTTAGAAGAGAAAGTCTAAGCTGCCAGTAGGTACACGTGGCAAGATGCCTGGCACCGGGAGAGATGAGGAAGAGACCCAGCCTACCCTGGGTATTCACCCCTCCCCCCGGCAGAGCTCAAAGGTCAGAATGCCACGTGTCACCGAGGCGCGGTGCAGGGAGCTCACCCGGGCCGCCAACCGGCGACAACCGCTAGAGCCCAGGCAGGGGGGTGGCTCTGCTGCCCTTGGCACTGGGACCCCTGTGGAGACGGTGGCCTGCTCAGCCAGGTCCTCTGCAGAGGGTGGGAGGAGCCCTCCTCCCGGGCACGAAACCCCACCCACCAGGGGCATCAGCGCGTGCGGTGTCCCACTTGTCCTGCTCCGACTCCGCTATTTGTTGGAAGTTCAGTTTGACCACTTTTAAAAACAAAGGTTTTAGAAACATAACTCATTCCGTAACTTAGCACTCTGAAGCACAGGGCGCATTAGAGCGAGGAAGCCGCGCCTGGCTCAGCTGCCCGGCCCTGGGGGGGTCCCGTGGCCATTCTCCCAGCGGGCACGCGCACTCCGGGGCCGCGGCCCTTCCGGGCCTTGTGCCACCCTCCCCAACACCCTCTGCCATGGTCACCTCCCAAGCATCGGCCCAGCAGTGGGGCTGGTCACGGCGGCTGGCTCCTTCTGTCCCTAGCGCCCGGCAGAGGCTGCTGGAGGGGGAGGCCTCACCATGCGCTTGCGTGCGGAGCCAACGAGGAGGAAGGGTCCTCACCCTGTGCTGGCGGCCATAGCTGCTCTGCCTGTCACGCAGTTCCACGAGTGCCGGGAAAGGCGTCAAACCCGGGGGAGTGCCCTCCTGCGGCAGCGAGCACAGCGGTCGGTCGGAGGGACGGCCCCTGGGGAGAGCGCGTGGCCTCCGGGGCCTCAGGAGGAAAGGGGAAAGGGACGGAAGGGAAGCAGGGCGAGCAGCGATGCCGGCAGGGAAGGGCTGGCTGGGGCGGGTTTCGGTGAGGGGGGCAGAAGAGCGGGAGGGGCCGGCAGGAGGCTGCGCAGGGCTGAGAGGACGAGCCCCGCACAGCGCCCCACAGGCTGGCGTCGGGTCAGCTCGCCCCACACTCACGCCGCAACCAGTGCCGGGCTCTGTCCCAGGGTCAGAGACATGACATGGGCGGCTTCTAGGCTCGACTCAGGAAAAAAGGACCAGGAAAGGGGAGAAGCTTTATGGCTCAAAAGATTATCCCCTTCCTAGTTAGGACTCCAGTTTTTTATTTAATATCTATCTTCTGGGCAGCCCACAAAGTACAAGTCCCTGTTCTACAAACTTGGGGTTCATCAGTGAACAAAGAAGATACCCATCCCCCCGCCCTACAACATCTCCTGCTTGGGGAGGGGTCACCGATGAGCTGAGACCGCCTGGATGAGTGAACCCAACAGGGTATCCAAAGGTGCCGAATGCCATGGAAAACGGCAGAGCAGGGTCCCGGGACACGGGGTGCGGGAGGACAAGCTGCTACGGCTCCCTGGGGAGCACAGCCCGTTGGGGCCAGACGGGGGGCTGACCCGGTCCACCCTCGGGGGGGCACAGTGACTCTCCGAGTGGGGGTGCAGGTGTGGGGAGCAGGGAGATGGGAAGCAGGGGTCTCTGTGATCTGCAAGGAGAGCTTGGCTGGAGAGCTCTGCCCCTCAATGCCAAAGCACCGTGCCTGTGCCCTGGGCCTCCTCTGCGGGGTGGCTCGTCCAGGGGGACACGCGGGCCCACCGCAGACAGAGTCCTGTCCTGAGCGGGACAGACGCAGACCTCATTCTGCGCTCGCCCCCACCTGAGCCCGTGGCCTTCAGAACCCAACTGGAAACGCGGCTTACTGAGCTCAGTCTTTAGAAAGGTGGCCTCCGCGAGCGCGGGCAGGAGAACGCAGAGGCCGTCCAGCCTTCGGGACGAGAAGACCCTGCCCCACGCAGAGCACACTTGGTCCAATAACACCGGTTTGGGGGTTCCTGCTTTTTAGGTACGGAAATCGTTTTTCTGTTCCACGGTTTCAACGTGCTCACGCTTCAGGTGGGAGGGACCAAGAGGCTAGAACATCCTTGCTGGTTATTAAACTTGGGTCCATGCTCATGATTTCCAGAACACATAAAACTACGCGGTTGGGAGCACCTACGCCGGCCGGGAACACGTCAGCGACGGTGATGCCAGGCCCCCGTCCCCTGGTGCACCCGTCCTGTCCCCACTGGGGGCCTTTCTCCAGCTGGCACCAGCGGCCAGAGCCCCGGGCAGGCACAGAGCCAGGTCCTCGGCCCACATCGGCCACGCAGCAGGTGCGCCTGCCCCTCCTTCCTTCCGGAGGACACAGAAGACATCACGGGGACCACATGTAGCTGTGCGACCCCCACACCCACCGCAACACGCCTGCCCATGCCCACCAGGCCCTGGCCGCACGCACGCCAGCTCTCCGCAAGCGCGGAGCCTCGAAATGCCACGTGATGCACCCTCTCTGCTCCCGAGCGCCGCCGGTCCCGTGGGCCCTCTCCCTTCTCTCGAGGGAAGCCCTGCAGGCTTCTTGGCCTCAGCAACACTGCTCTCCACGGACAGAGTTCAGTCCCTGTCCTCCTTCCAGGGGCACTGGCACCACAGTGGGCCGCAGTCATGGCGCTCTGCCTGCAGAGGGGGCCTCCGGCTCCCCGGGAAGCAGCTGTCAGCAGAGTGGACCTTCAACCACAGGCCGGGGGGTCCCTTTCCTTCTGGCCTGGCCGAGGGTTCCCTAAGACCTGTCGGTTGCAGCTGGGGAGACAGCCCCGTCAGGTGCCCTCCAGTCCCACGGAGACCCTCCCCAGGGCCCTTGCACAGACAGGGCGGCCCACCTGGTCTCCCATCACCCTCACTCCCTGCTCTCCTGTCTTGGTGTGTCCTCCTTGATGGGAACCCCTCCCAGATGGGGATGAGGGGTTAAGAAACGCACCCACAGAAAATGTGAGCCCTGGGGCAAGGGCTCCTTGCTGCCGGGACCCCGCTCACCGGCTGCCCTGCGCCACATGGACCCTCATCCTTGTTCTAGAAAGGGGGTCAGGGAGGGCCAGCATTCACCACGTGCCCTCCATCCCACTGTGACCACGAGGACAGGGCGAGGAGGCCAGTCCGTGCAGCCCCTCTGAGCCCCGGCACCCGCGAGGGCCCACCTTCCTGAACATGGCTCAGCGAGGACCCGGGAGCCAGCAGGTGACTGACTCGGCACCTAAGCCAGGAGCACGTGACGGGGACCCTGCGTCCCCTGACCAGCACTGTATCCTTCCAACCTGGTCGCCGCTGGCCTGGGCTGAGCGTGGGCGGGAGCGTAGGCATGTGCGTGAGGGCGCGTGCAGGCGAGCGAGCGGATGACCGGCCGTGAGGCTGAGTCGCTCAGCGTCTCTGCCAGTCTCTGTCCCCACCCCTGTGTCTGTGTCCCCACCTGCCACGCAAAGTGGGTGTGACCGCCAGGAGCTGTCACAGTATAAGGACGTAACACAGGGGCCAAAGTCCCCGTGACGCCTTCCTGGACTGCCCCCAGTCTCCACTGATTCCAGACTTGAGCGGAAAGGGGACACCGAGCCTTGACATACCACGTGGTCCACAGAAAAGGCCCTGCGTAACCTCTGCTGGGGGGGGACATGTGCTGCGGGGCCCTCACGGCTGCGAGCCGGCCCAGCCTCTGCGCCCCCCCCGCCTCTCTGCGCGCCCCCCCTCCCCGCTCTCTGCATCTGCGTCCACACTCCTGGGTCCCCACGCCACTTGTGCAACACACTGAAGTGTCGCTGACAGCTGCAGAGAGCTTGCAGCTGAAACCGTCACACGGCCAGGCTCTCAGGAGCAAGGCTGACCTTCGGGCCTGCCGCCCCCCATGGCCCCACCAGCAGGCCCGGCTCCCGCCCCGCGGCCCCACCAGGAGGCCCCGTGCACAGCTGGCCGTGGGAGTGCGAGCCGAAGAGCCCAGCGTGCCCTCCCAGGCTGTGCGGCAGGAGCGGGGCTCGGGCCCACTTTCCTGCACGAGAAAGACGTTTAAGAGACCTTGGTAGACGAGCTTCCTGCCCCCTGACGTGCTTGAGGAAAAGAACGCTTCCTTGTTGCACAGCCAGCTCCCCGGAAACAACAGGCAGGAGCTGAAAGCCAAGTTCTTTATTGTCATTTTAAAATAACTAGCTATGAGAATCAAAGAGGCTTCAGATATATTGGATATATTCCTCAATTGCCTTTAAACTCTAACAAAAAAAGGGGGAGGGACTGTGTTGGTGAAGAGAGGGTGGGTGAACGGTGGCCACTGCATAGAGCAGACTGGTGCTTTATTCTAGAGGAGTCAAGTGCACGGCTGGTCACCTGACCAGGAAGGAGACACATCACAGGGCTCTGGGGTCTACTGGGGCCTGAGCTTAAAATGAACAACACGCGTGACAGAGGCTGAGGGAGACAACAGAACCACCTGACGCCCACCAACCCCAGCCCCGTCGCTGGCCACGGCCTGCCCAACAGCAGCCGGGCAGCATGAGCTCCGGAGCCCACGACTCCCCTCCTCCAGCCCCTGAGCTCAGCCACCGAGGGCTGCGGCCCCAGAAGGCATGGGAAGGGTTCCTGCATGACGGCTGCCTAGAGACCGTGCCCACTCGGTCACCACCTCCTCTGGCTGTGCGGGCCCGAGAATGAGACACACGGCTCTCCTCTCTGGTGCCACACTCCCCAGGGACCCCTGGCCTTCCTCCCCTTGCTGGGCCAGCTCCCACGAGGACACGCACGGAGCTTCCTGAGGGTCTGACCCCACACCAGGACATGCTCACCCTGCGCTCGCATGGCTGACGCCAGCCCCTGAGTCCAGACCTCACGTCTGCCTCCGAACGCGTGCTGTCAGCTCTGTCCACCCTGAGCCCGAGGGGCACCAGCCACGCACCTCGTCCTACCGTGTCCACAGTGGGCCTCCCACGCTCACCCAAGTCAACAGGAACAATGCTGACGGCAAATGGCTTGAGGACACAGCCCTACGTCCTATCACTGGATGCCTGCCCCCGCATCATCATCCCACCCTGTCTTCCGGGAGGCAGTCCAATTTGATGTGGGCCTTCGAGGGCCTGCTTGACCTCCACTTTGCATCTCCCGTCAGGGCCCTTCTCAAATGCCTGTGGGCCCGGCCGTCCGCTGCGCGTCCCCGACGGGGGCCTAGGGAGGCAGCGTCAGGGTGAGCCTGAACCCATTCTCGGAGATGTGCCTCCTGGAGGGACCCGACGGGCACTCAGGCTTCCAGGCTGGGCTGCTGCAGGGACAAAGCCCCCCTGACGCGTCTATGGCGCATGAGAGGGGCTGCAGTAGAGGCCTTCCTCGGCCAGGCAGGCAGCGGCTGGGGTTCCTCAGGTCACCCTTCCCGGGGCATCGGGGCCGTCCGGCCTCGGCGTCTCCCAAGAGGGCTCAGGGCAGTGGGAAGGGCGGCCTCCCCGCCAGGGCCTCCTTCACGTGCCCGGGACGAACCCCGACAGCCATGGGGGAGCCTCGGCCTCCCTGGCGCCCACCCTCCGGGCACTCTGCTCTCCCAGCCTTCTTCTGGGCAGGACAGGAAGCGGCCCACAGCCTATGGGGTCATTGCCGCGTGGCAGGTGTGGCCCGTCCTCCCGAGTTGTATGCGCCCCAGCCTCACCCCAGTGCCCTGTCCATCAGGCTCCCCTGAATCTTGGTGGTGACCGGCAGGCGGGTAACCAGCATGGGGACCTTCCTGGACAGCACCCTGCACACAGCCTTTCATCTCCTGAGGGCAGCAGAGCCCCCCGCCCCGTGGCCCCAGGCACCTCCCTGCTGCACTGGGACCGGGGACTGGCCATGCCGCCTGCCCTCCCTGAAGGGCACCCACGCGGGAAAGCCACAGCAACTGACAAGGGGGAGTGAGGCTGGGAGGGCCCAGGAGGCAGGTGTGGGGCCCCATCTCTGAAGGTCATGGAGGGATCGAGAATTCCTAGAAGAGCTCAGAGTGGAAGCTACCGGGAAGGTTCGTGTTGCAGACTCAGAGCCTCAGCGAGCTGCACAGAACACTGGCGAGGACGGCACTGCCCCTCCCGACGCCGGTCCACCCCCAGCGGGCAGCTCTGCCCAGGGGAGCACCAGCCAGGAGCGAGGGGCCCGGGCCCAGGGTCATTCCAGAATAACACTCCCGACACTCCGACCCTCTCCGGCTGGACCTCTGAGCTCAGTTGTGCAAGCCAGCGTCTCCCTGACTGTCCTGCGGCCTCCGTGGGGACACAGCACAGGGCCCCCGGCCCGGGCATCACCTCTGGGTTCAGAGCAGGGAGCCGGGGCGCCACACCCCAGCCTGTGAGACCGGCCCGGTGACACCGTCCCTGAACTTACATGAGAACCTCCCCGAGAACCGACTGTTCACACAGAAGGAAGCGAGGAGATTAAAAGTCTCAACACACACCCCTTCAAATACTCCACCTTTACAGAGAAAAGGGTTCTCGACAACCCTCTCACTCGCCTCCCTCCCCACCAACCGGAGAGCCTTGCCAGGTAGGAAAGGCTCCCACTGCGGGACGAGCGTGACCCCGGAGCCCGTGTACGGAGCAGCCCTGGGCCCCGTGGTTGTCCTACCTCGTTGCCCAGCAAAGCAGAAACACATGCTTCCGAGGCGTCGCAGATGGCCGTGAGGTCGTGGCCCCCCTCCAGGGCCAGAACGATCCGGCCGCCAGCCAAGCCCATCAGCTGCTTCGTCAGGTACCCGAAACCTGCAAGAGGAAACAGGAGATGCGAGCGGAGGGCGAGGGCGGGCCGCGAAGCCGACGTCTGGCCACCGATCAAAGCGCCCAGAAACGCATTACATCACATCACAGAGAGCCGGGGGCTGGCGCTCTGAGACACATAATAGAAGCCAGGTCTGGCTGCACGATGTTCACTGAAGAACTCTAGCTCGGGATGCTTTTTGATCTGTTTCAGAGTAGGAATTATGGTTTGGGTGCTTTGATTTTATAATGCCGGAAATCATCTCGTTTGGGGGAAGGAAGGAACCCAGGAGGGGCCCCTCGGTTTCACGCTGGGACTGCGGAGGCGGGGTAGAGATGAGTGCATCCCTGCGGCTGTGCCCTCACAGCCCAGGGACCAGGCGCCCGGGGGTCTGGTCAGCCGTGCGCCGGGCACACGCACCACCGGTAGGGCCCGCCTGGACTCACACACCGCGTCTGGTGCATGTGGTTTTCCCCAAGGACGGCAGCGCGCGCCCCGCACCCCCATTCTCTCCCCGAGGACAGCAGCGCGCGCCCCACACCCCCATCCCCTCCCGTCTGCAGAAAGCGCCCGGCAGGTCACATGAGCGCCATCCTTGCTGGAACCAGCTAACGTTGATCAGCGCTGAACCAGACCCGCCACCCTGATCGGTGGCCCCCGCCAGCTGCCGTTAGCACACGCGGCCCGGGGCGGGGTGGCGCTCCCTGGCGGCTGTGGGCCTGGCGAGGCCGAACAGTCCCCAAGCCTTGGCTCCGTCTCTCTCTGGCGGAAACAGGGACGCGCGCCCCAGGGCTGCGTGAGGACCCCGGGCGCCCCCCGGCCGGCGCTTCCCCTGAGGGCACCTCTCACAGAGGGAGGGTTGGTGGCCATCCTGATCGGGTGCGTCTGGGGCCACCGTTCTCCCACAGCATCTGCTTGCTCAGCGTCTGTCACATTTTGGTAATTCTCACGGTATCTCAAAGTTCGCTATTATTACGTTACGGTGACTCCAGCTGGCCCACAGCTTGCACGAGGGGAGCTCATCTTGGCAACAAAGTCGCTTTCAATGAAGGTCCGTGTGCCGCTTTGCACACAGAGCTCGCGCACGCTGATGCACACGGTGTGCGTGACCGTCCCTCTTCGGTGCACGCGGGACCCAAGCTCACCGGCCGGACGCACCGCCATGCCCGCCGTACTGCGGAGCTGTGAAACAGAACGCGCCCTATCCTGGGGGGAGCCCGTAAGGCTCAGAGCATGGAGGGCAGCCGTCTGGCCACGCGGAGGGGTGCTGGGCACGCTGCCCCCTCTTGGCCTCTGCGGGGTCAGGGTGGGCCCCTGGGTCTCTGGCCGGGTCAGGAAGGCTCGGAGGTCTGCCCTGGAGTCCGGCCCCCAGCAGAGCTTCCCCGTGTGTACAGGTCCACAACGCCCGCTGTGCGCCCTGTGCTCTTTGGGATGGCCGGCGTGCTTGCGTTTCCGGTAAGACATGACGACACCTTCCTCCGGTTGTTACCAAAGGGGGGACTCGGAACACACACCTAATCGTAAAGACAGCAGGACCCAGACCGCATTCCTGGGCCATCTGCAACGCCGACTTACATTTGGCGGAGAGATTGTAGCCACCGAGGGGCGTGGGGTGGCCCTCCACAGCGTCGAAACCTGACGACACGAGCACTACGTCTGGGGCAAACTCGTTCGCGATGGGCATGACCACGGTCCTGCAAAGGAGAAGGTGACATGGCGTCAGCTGGGGACACAACCACGGAGGACGGAGTCCAACGGCTCACACTCAGAACATCGGCCCAGTGCGATCATCGCTCATTTCGCCGACATCTTAAATGTCCGAACCAGTAAGCCCCAGCATAAATGCCCAGTGAAGCCACCACACGGGGTTCTTCGGTAGGGCCGCTGGTATGCTGGAGACAACCTACAGCCCCCTAGCACGAGCTGCCCCCGTCCCCTGCCCATCCTATCTCACCCCCATAGGTGGGGGCAGCTCTGCTGACCTTATGCTCGCTTAGGCGGCCCTGATTCAGGACAGGCACGGCCACAGATGGTGCCCAGGACCCAGGACCCAGGACCCAGAGCAGTGTGTCTGGGAAGGGGGGGAGCCCCTGAGTAGCCCTGGCCCGGAGGGGGTCCTGGTGTGCTGCTTCCACCGCCCGAGGCCCCAGCACCAGCCCCCCGGAACTGGGTGTCCCGCAGGCATGCGTGCAAGGGTGACCGCTAGGCCACCCCGACGCCTGGGGTCAGCAGAGGCACAAGCAGCGATCAAGTCTAAAGGAACAGACAGGGGAACAGTGTAAACACCCACAGAGAAGTTCGGTGGTTTTGAGAGACCAGGGAAACAAGGGAAACTGTCCACGTGCAAAGTGGGAAAAACACTTCTCAACAGGAAAGCACCACTCGCGAGTGCGGGGTCTGCACCTGCGCGTCCTGGAGATATGCGCTCCGCGCTCTGTGGCCGAGCCCAGCGAGGAGCTAGACAACACTGGCTTTCTTCGATTCCGAACCCCTCACCACGGACTTCCAGAGTCCCCCTCCTCCCTCCGGGCCGTGTGCCTGCAGCGGGATGGGAGGCGGCTCACCATCACCCCTGCACCGTGCACACCACGGGAGGCCCGGCTCTCCCCGTGTCCCACAGGCTGGACCAGGTTTCTGCAGCATCGAAGCCCCGCTTCCCATTCCTGCTGCTTCCAACGGCACGCAGGTCCGGCCGCTCACCTCGGACTCCTGAGTTGGCCACACGGATGTCCAGAGCCCCGCACGGGGAGCCGGTCGCACGCCCCCAGCCCGGCCCGCGGTCCCGTCCCACCCAGGTCGGCAGGAACACCAGGACCACAGTGCAGCAGGGCTGGGACAAGAGCCTCCACGGTCTCTCAGGCCTTGTAGTGTCAGATAAAATTTGCCCTGAAATTTGCCTTTTATGTCTACGAAGTCAACTCCATAAAGCACCAGCGTCGGCCAACGAAAGCAAAATTCACGGTTCCTCTGCTCAGAACGATTCTATGACCCTCTCAGCTCTGGTTCCATGTGGTGAAGTGACGGGCACTCCGGAGCACTACACACGAGGTAAGACTCCGCGGCCCATCTCTGCAGGAGGCGTGGGATGCACACGGCCCGCTGCTCGAGGACCCCGCCAGGGAGCCCCTCTGAGACGGATGTCCCTGACACGGGAGCAACCTCTGGGAACCTCTGACCAAGTCAGGCACTGAGAAGGTCTCCGTACGGACAGGCACCAGTCTCCCACATAGGCGCCCAGCCCGCCGAGCCTCCAACTGGGCGATCATAGGCCAGGGTTGGCTCCCAAACCTCGCGGGCTCTCCTCTCTCTCCTGTGGCCGTGCCCAGTCCACGCAGCTCCAGTCCACGCAGCCGCCCCTGGACTGCGTCTGCCCCAGGCTGTGCCAGCAGCTTCAGGGGACCCAGTCTGCACCCGGCGGGCATTGGTCGGGGGGAAAGGGCAGCAGACGCTCCACACCCGTACGTGAACACGTGCGCGTGGCAGGTTCCGGTCAGTCTCGCACGGTGGGGTGCGGCCAGGCCCACTTCAGACTCCTGTGGGACACGTCGGGAATGCCTCAGCACGCACACCTGCCTCCGGCTGTGACGCGCGTCCTGTCCGCTGGGCGCTGCACCCAAGTCCTCAGGTGCTGCCGACACAAAGTGTGTCTCAGAGTCTTGGAGGCCGACCACTGGCTTCAGGGCCGGAGTGTGGGCTGGAGGGCGGGAGGTGGGGGGCACCTTGGGAGCAGGTCCACTGCCGGCCGGAGACGTGGCCTGCCTTCCACGCGATGCCCCGCTTTCCCTCCGTGGCTCCCGATGGCCGGCAGGCCCGTCAAGGCCTTCCGCCGCCTCTGCCCGTCCAGAGGTGGTGTGTCGGTTATCTGACGGACTTCGTCTTCAGGCAGGAGGAGGTTTCAGCCGTGTGCTTGGAATGACCTCACCGCCAAGACCCGCCTTCTGTGAAAACCACACACGTCCCGTGTGGACACTGGCTCACCCCCAAAGCGCCTCGGCGGCCGTTCTGCGAGTGCACACGGTGGGCCTCGTTCTCCGAAGCACCCCTGAGCCGGCCTGCTTGTAATCCCCCCACAGAATTAAAAACATCACCCTGTGAACATCACCGGAGGAGCTTAATCCCAAGCGAGTCGCTGCCGACCATACTTGCTGTGTGGCGTGGCCGCGGAGCCAATCAAAACAGCACGTGGAACCCCGGGGCACAGGCCCACCAGCCACGCACAAGCGTGAGCGGCTCACGCGCACACACGCTCGTCTCATTCCCTGGTCTGGAAGCCGCCCGGCTGTCATCTCAGTCACTTGCTGAGGCTGAGTCTGCGGAGCGGCTGAGAGCCGGTGTGCGCGGCGGCCTCCAAGCCCCCCTCCGGGGTCCCTGAGAAGTGTCACCACCCCTCCAGACCCCACATCATCACCCAGCGCAGGGCCCCCACGCTGCAGAGATGTCGCAAGGACCAGGAGACGCTGGCCTGCCTCGCCTTCTATTTCTAGAACATTTTAACGAAGAACCTAGTCTGTGGTAACATATAAATATTTACAGCCGGCCTTCTCTCGAACCATTACTTTAAGGTGAGTGCTTCTGTGGAGTATCTTTGACCCCCCACAGGGTGGCCTGGGGCCAGAGGGGGTTCACAAGGGCTCCCCAAGCTGCAGACCATCCGCTGTCCCCTTAGAGGCAGGAGGACAAGATGGGCCGGAGCACACGGCTCTCAGGAACACTCCCACGTGTCCCCTGAGGCCCACCCCCGCCCGGTGTGCCCCGGCTGTGGGGTCGGCACTCAGGGGACAGAGCAGTCTGAGGGACGGAGCCTGGGCCTCTCTGCTTGCTCCTCCCGGGAACAGCCCCAGGACGCTGTCCACTCTCTTCTTGAAGCCTCATCAGGGCTGGCTGCCGGTGCGCCCAGCACGGACACGGCCCGCCCCTCACCCCTGCAGCTCAGTGGCCACGCCGTCATGTGTGCGGAAGAAGGCCGCATGTCGAGGACGGGTGCGAGCTGGCATGACAGATGGGGGGCGTGAGCATGGTCTGCGGCGTCACCTATGCCCGCTCTCAGTCTGGGGCCGTGCCGCGGCTGTGCCGGTGCCAGGGGCGCCTACGGGACACGCACAGCTGACAGCACGGTCGTCGTAAGCCACCGTGGATCACACAGGGGGTGCAAGCACGTCTCCAAAACCCACAGGGGAGTCTGAACGCAGGAAGACGGTTGGTTCCAACTTCCGGAAGGAAATGGCCTTTTGATTTGTGTCCCAACCCGGGCCCCGCATGAAACACACCCAACTCCTGGTCACGGAGGCCTGGGGGCCGTGGCGCTGTCCCTGGGGGCTGTGCCCACTCCTGCCAGAGAGCACCTGGGAACGTGGCAGCCCATGGCCTCCGAGGGCCCCAGCAACACGGTCCACACGGCCGGCCCGCAAACCTCTCCTTTCATGAGGCGTCTGGGAGCTCACACGGCAGAGCCCGCGGCTCCGTCCTTCTCGCGTGTCTTTGGTTAGGCCCACGGACACGCGCCTGCAGCTGGAGAGCTCACGGGAGGCGGAACCACCCAACGGCCGGCTGGCGGCTGTTTCTGATCGGACAGGCCCCGTCTGCAGCGGCCGCACCGGCGGGGTGGGCCGGGCCTCTAGCAGCTGCGGCCCCGGGGCTCCGGGAGCGCCACGTCACTGGGCCCACCACAGGTTCCAGTGCTGCCGAGAGTTGGAGTCAGAACACAGACAGAAAGGGGACCCAGAACTCTGTCCTGGCTGCCCCCCGACAGCGACGTCTGCCGCCCCGTCCTGCTCCGTCCACCCGCGGGCACTGTGGCCGGCGAGACCGCACAGGCCACCGGGGCAAAGCCAGATGCCGGGGCCAGGCCCTGGGCCGTCCTGTCTCCTCTGTGCGCTGGCTCTGCATACCCCGGCCCCACACGCTTCCCAGCTCTCTGTGCTCTCCTCACCCAGCCCCGGTGAGGCGGCAACATCCCTCCTCTTTCCCCGCTGCCTCCTCACACCCCTGCCCCTCCTCGCCGCTCCTGTCCGGCTGTCACTGGCAAAACGCGCAGCGCCGGGCTCTGCTGGCTTGTCCATACCCCTCCCATGTAGGGCCCCAACACGGTGCCCCTTCCCCACGGCCACTGTGTCCCCGCTGGGCTAGGCTCTGTCCCGTCACCGTCCTCAGGCCTGCCTAGGGCCTGGCACTCTTGGCCGCCAGCCGTCCATCTCCTGGTGCCCCCCCGCCGCCCCCACACCGCCAGGACGTCCTGACCTCAGGAGCAGGCCTCCGCTGGGCCGGGCACCACAGCCCGGGCCTCTCCCAGCTGCTCCCCTCTTCCTGCTAATTAGACAACGTAGGTCTCTGCCTCAGCGTCCCCAGGCTCTCTCCGGAGGTCCTGCCCCATTCTTGGCTTCCCCTGAGAAACTCAGCTTCGAGCATCAGGTTTATAGGACATGTCCCCTCCCCACCCGAGTCCCCTCGAGGCTCCTACTAGACAGCCATGGAATAGCCAGACCTGCCGTGTTGCTCACCTGGGCAGAGCTCCCGACATGGTCCCTGACGGACAGGACCAGAGTCCCCAACCCCAGAGACGGCCCCGCATGCGGTGGGCTCGTACCTGCCGGCCTCCTGTGGGGAGGCCAGACACCCTGTCCCAGGCTCGTTCCTCCAGGACTCAGGCAGGAAGCTTCTGCCCCTCTGTGGCCAGGTGCCCCCGCACCCGCATCACGGCCTGCATGCGCTCCAGCCGCTGGAGGGGGGTGGTCCTGACGTCCGGGCTCCGCGCTGCCTTCCGGGAAGGCTGGCTGGACGTGCGTGCCCACTCTGCTTCTCATCACCGTGCGATATCCGGGTAAAATGTGGACGCCCTTTCAGAGACGTAACTGCCTTCAGAAACGAGGTCCAGGAAGGCATCCAAGGTTCACGACGGGGCGTCCCGGACAAGGTGCTGGGGGCGTGGCGGGTGCTGCTGACCCGCTCATGCCGCGTGGCTAAGATAGGAAGTGTTCTGTGCTCTTCACCACAATAAAAAAGTAAATATTTTTGTTTTTTTGTTAAAAAAAAGCATCCCCCAAACACCTTATGGAAGTAACGAAAGCGCAAAGAACGATCTTTATGTCACGCTTGAAAGGCCGGGGGACCTGGAATCAGTGTGCCCAGTTGTTTGATTTAAAGGCAAATCTCAATTCGTTAAGGTTAAAGTCACCCTTTTCAAATACCCAGTTTCTCTGACATCTTTGATGAACTTTATAAAATCACATTTAAATGGAAGGTACGATTTAGAAGCACACGTAATCCCAGGTTCATTTCCTGACGGCACAGGCGACCGGCTCGCCCCCAGACGGCAGGCAGGCGCGGGCTGAGCGCATCGTGCAGCCTGTGTGCCCAGAGCCCTCGCCTCTGCTCGGCAGACTTCAAAGCCCGTCTGGGGGCGAGCTGGTTTGAATTAGGGTCGTCATTTCTCCTCGATCTGAGCCCGGGGAGAAAGTGCCGCTCCTTCTGGATTTCATTAGGGGCACCTTTCTTATCTCTTCTTCATCTCAGGCTTGATCTCCTGAAATGCAATGTGGCGGGCAACGGGTCTGAGTAACAAGGTGCTGCCCCCGAGGCACACACTGTCCCTGGGGCCCCCCAAAAAGGGGGAGAAGCACAGAAGAAAGGGAAAAGCAGATCCTGACCCTTCTTCCCCCATCGATCGATGCCCAGGGAACCATAAATTGTAAACTTCAAAGTGCTACTTTACATTAAAATCAATAAAAAAAACCCCAAGCCTGAAACAATTTTCCTTTTCAAAGGAGCTATTTAAGCTTTACAAAGTTCATTTGATAAGGTATCATCGTGTACACGCTTGGCAGAAGATGAAAACAATGTCAACGGCAACTTGGAGGGAAGGGCTCATCTTAAAGGCTGGCCCAGGGTGGGGGACCGGGGGCCCCTGGGGCTGCAGGGCGACCTCCTGGTGCTAGGCATCCCTGTGCGGGGACAAGAGCACCCTGGGGAACGCGGTCCTATGAAAGCCCAGCCACAAGCGGGCGATGTGCACGCAGAGCCCCCCACCCACGCTGTCCCCAGTCCCCGCACGGCGCAACCCTCCGTCCACACCAGAACTGGCCATGTGGTGCCCAGGCCGCCTCATCCCCACAGGCTTCTGCCTCTCACAGCAGCTGTCCAGACTTCCCGGGAGGCCCGGTTCTCAGGAGAGGGGAGGATAAAGGGGTGCTGGCCACAGGGCGCCCCCAGGACAGCAGTGAGGACCCTGCTGCTGGTGCTGAATGCTGCAGATCTCGAGAAGCTGGCCAAGCTGGGGGAGTCCCTTTCTCTTAAATTAGGCAGACAACTGTCAAAATTATTCTTTCTGATCAGGAGTACGAAGAAACATCAACATTAAAGCAATGACATAATAGGAAAAAGGACACGGCAGAGAGAGCACCCAGGGCGGCGCGGGGCTCTGACCTGGGAAGACCGGCCTCACCCCCGAGAGCGTGCCTGCCTGCCCCGGCCTCCAACCCGAGCTGCTGTTTCCAGGAACCACGGAGCAGCCGGGAAGGGAACTTCCGTCCACAGCGACCCGTGTGCTCCAAGCCAACAACCATTCTGAGTTTAGAGAGGAGCAAGGAGACGCTGCTCCTGCGGCCCACGCACGTCCCCCCGGAGCAGGCGGCCGCGGAGACGGGGTGCTCCCAGATGAGTCTCAACAGAGCCACACCACCAGAGACAGACCGGCACACGGCCACGCGCACACGTACCCAGAGACAGACCAGCACACCGCACGCACGCCTCCACGCGCACACGTATCAGAGACACGCCCACGGGCACACCCGCACGCACGCCTCCACCGCCTGGTCAGAGACACGCACACAGACATGCACACCCGTCCTCAGAGCCGTGCATACTGCCCACCCCCACGCCTGCACACACGTTTTATGTTTCGATTGAGCAAGGTATGAGCACGGAGTTCGAGAACGAGGCAGGGAGACACCCTCGCAGGGAACCTCACGGGCTCCAGTGTGTAGCGCACAGACAGTGTTTTCTAACAAAGGCCAAGAGCCCAGCAAGCTCGGCGTGAACGTCACCCTTTCCCTCGGGGAGCCCTGGGAGCACAGAGACAGCGTGCTCGGGAGAGGACGCAGTCCGCCGTCTAGAGTTAGCAGCAGAAGGCCCACGCTGCGCAGCATGTGTGCTTGGCCACGGGAAGTACTTCAGCCTGGTCCAGATCAAAGTCGCAATCACCACTTGAAGACAAAAGCCAACACTGCCCTGGGGCAAATCACCCCCCAGCTCTGTCCTCGGGGGAGAGGGCGGCACAAAGCAGGTGGACGGCGGGGCACCGGGCTCAGGCTGCGCGGTCGAGGAAGAAGTCTGATTTCGGTGCCTCGGCCTCACACAAAGGTTTGTCAGAAGGACAATCAGGACGCGACCCCGTCTCAGAACAGAGCAGCCACTCTTCGTGAACGTCATGTTTTCTGCGTGTGCCACTGAGCTCCTGGCTGGGGCCTCGACCACCTTCTTACCGTTGAAACCCAGAGGGTCCCCGTTTCTCAGGGCAAGCCCGAGACAGCTGCTGCCACCAGAAGGTGAGAAGACAGCGCCAGAGACCGCTCCTCGGACTGAGGAGAAACACAAGACCCCAGAGCTCCGTCCGCGCGGATGCCAGTCTCTACCGGGCCCCGGACGCGTCCACGTGCAGGAGCAGGGAGGCCAGAGAGCGTCAGGAAGACGGAGCAAGGGCCGGGACGAGGGAGTGGCGCTCCTGACTGCCGCATCACTGCCCCACGGGACGGGAAGCCGCGACACTCACCTGAAGGCTGCCAAGTACTCCGCGTCTCCCATGGGGGGGTCAAGGCCACCCGTGAACGCCATGTTGACGTTGAAGCCCACGCCGGGCCCCGTGCCCACCTGCATGGACGAGAGAAACTCCTATGACAGGCCCTCCCCCAGAGACTGGCCCCACCGGGAAGCCCCCACGGCCTGACTCGCAGACGTCCCCCGCGAGGCGAGGTCACAGAATGCGGGGCTCTCGGCCACTCGCACGTGGGGGCTGTGGGAGGACCGCAGCTCTACACCCAGAAACACCTGCGAATGAGGCCGTCCTTCCCTACTTCCTTCCAAGAAGACAGACCCAGAGTCCGGGGCCGCCTTTCCCCCAGGTGTCAAGGCCTCCGTTCAGGGAGGGAGGCTGCGAGCCCCACCCCTCCCGCCCGTGAGGCCCCAGATGGGTCCAGGGCAGCGCCAGCGCCCCGCCCGAGCGACGGAAAAGCGCCGCGGCCTGGAAGAAGGGGCTGCCTCACGCCCACGCTCAGTCCGCGTAGATGAGAGCCAGAAACCAGGTCCTGGCTGTGAACTTCAGACAGAATCAAGCCTGCGTGTGCACGTGTGACGGAAGGCCTGATGACCGCCCGAGATCCTGTGGGGTGGACGTGAGCAGGCGTGCGTGTGTCCCGGCGCCCTCACGCCCCGAGCAGCCCCACCTCAGCCCCTATGACAGATGGCCCCCGCTTACCTCGTCCGGAGCCCCGCTGCCCGGGAAGAAGTTCCCGTCGTCGTAGCGGTGAAGGGAGATGTACAGGACGTTTGGGTCACTGTAGAAGGCCTGCTGGGTCCCGTTTCCGTGGTGTACGTCCTGAAAAGAGCGGGCAGAGCTGACTCAGTGCCGGCAGACACCTCCCATAGGGCCTGGCGGAGTGGGGCCCCAGGCGTGTCTAGCCCGTCCTCCTCGCCATCGGTACCACCGCGCGGGTTCCAGCAAAGAGGACGTGGCTGGTATTTTAGGCTTCCCCAGAGGCCATGATTTTCCAGACAATGCCATCTGATCGACTTCTTGTCCCCGCCACGTCAATGTGAGGTGAGCTGACCATGGCTACATATGAAAAGCACGAAAAGGACCACGGGGCTTTTACCCGACCTGAGGCCACGCATGGCTGGGATCAGGGCCGGAGGGCCACGGGGACAGGAGCCGGCCTCACAGAGCGCGTGCATGGGGCCTGCATGTGAGCTCGTGATTTCACAACCCGGGGAACTGCTTGGTATGTTGCCCTTATAAACACCATCTGTGCTCAGCAGAGAAACAGGGGCAGGCTGGCTGTAGGTAAGGGGCTGTGGGAGACAGCTGACTGCCCCGACCAGAAAACCAGCCCTGCTGAGAAGACACACACACGACTCTCTCGACGTGTGCTTCCCATGACCGAGGCAACCCTGCACCCAGTGGGTGTGAGACGCAGCAGTGGGAGCCCGAGGTCCACCGAAGCCCTCCGAGAGCTCTGGCCACACCGCGCTCGTGGCCCGTGGCTCACTGGACGCCAGGAGCCTGGGGACAGAGGTGCTGGCACGGGGGGCCAATGCTAGGCAGCCTTCCCTGGTGCCCCCAGGCCTCAGCTGTCTCAGGGCCCTAGGACCAGTGCCCAGCACTGGGAGCTGACTGGATGCTGGGCTGTGTGCGGGGTCTCTTTCCCCAAATGGAGCAGGAACCTGCAGTACTGTCTGCTCCCCTTGCCCCTGAAGCGACTCTGAGATCAGAAGCGCCAAGCAGAACAGGGCAGTGAAAGGACATAAACACCCCTGCCGCCCATCCCTGGTCAAGAAACTGCAGGACTGCTCGGGAGTTCAGATACTAGACACGGTGTATTTAAACCAGAGTTTACCCTCTGTGGGGCAGCGGGAGAAATGACACCACCTGGAGGAAAGTGGGAAGGAGGCTAAGCCAGCAGGAAGGAGTCACCGCGCCCAAGTGGGCAGGGTTTCTGCCGGGAGGGACTGCGACGCACGGGGTCACGTCCGGCCGTGGGAGAGCGTGCCCAGGCCCTGGGGTGGACACACGGGCCGTGGCTGTCATGCTAGCGCCCGGCCCGAGCCTGCTGCTCAGCGGTCATGCTAGCGCCCGGCCCGAGCCTGCTGCTCAGTGAGGTCTGGCCAAGGATCATCCTCCTGTCACTGCTCGCAACCAAGGCTCATTTCCAGACATTCTCGGCCCGGCTCGCGGCAGGACTGGCTGATGGATGTGAGGTGGGCTCGCGACAGGTCTGACCTCGTGTTAGCTACGCTTCAGGTGGTTTCCAGAAAGTTAAGGCCCCCAAATCCAATGCTGATAAAGGCAGAAAGCCCACGTCCTCTCTGCACAGGGGATGCTCGGGGAAGCGTGTGGGCTCCGCAGCCCCAGCCCCTCTGGGGGGGCAGCCCCACTCACCCAGTCCACTATGAGGGTCCTGCTCACATCCAGCCGCTGCTGGAGAAGCTTGGCTGCGATGGCCACGGAGTTGAAGTAGCAGAAGCCCCTGCAGGTGGGCAGACAGGGAGAGACGGTTCTTACCGGTCTACACGCAACGTGCAGCAGACCCGTCTGCAGGCCCGGGAAAGTGCACGAGGGCCTGCTGAATGCACGGCTCCCCTCCCCACCGGCCAACACACAGGCCCCTCCCTTCCATGTCCCCCCCAACACACACGACCGTGCCCCGTGCCCGGAAATCTGCTCCACAATGTCCCGGTGCACCCTCCATCCCTGGCCCGGACCTCTCGGCAGCCGTGGGCTGACCGGCCTCGGCGGGGGCACTGCGCTCCCCAGGCGCGAGGTCACGTATCTGACCGGCTTCCTGCTCATCACCTGTCCGGGCTCTCACACGTGTGACAGTGAGCACACGTCGAGTCTTCTCTGAGGGGGCACAGAAACACACCAACAATGGGATTCGAGTAAAACTGAAAATCTTCCAACTGGGACTGCTCCCTTTGCCTGAATTACTGCAGAGGCAGGGACATCGTGCGGTTTTGTTTTGGGAACCCAGGTGAGCAACCGGCAAGCCCTCCACGGCGGGACGGCAGGCTCTAAGCCAGCAGCCACAGCGGCACATGTACCCGAAATGCCCCAGTAGCTTTCCCTAACACGCTCCTTTGTGCTCCAGAATATTCAGCAACTTAGAATCAAGTGAGAACCCTGCCTTCAGCAGAAGGAAGCACGCAGGATGCTGTCCCTAACAGCAGGGAGGGTTCTGGGTCGTGGCGTCACCAAGTCCAAGTGTTTCTCGGGGAAGGCAGGACAGGCTAACCTGAAGCTGCTCTCAGGAGCTCCCCCTCCTCCCCGGGAAGGAGAGTCCTTGCTCCAACCACGGCCTGATGCCCTCACTTGTGGACAGAGAGGACAGACAGCTCCCAGAAGCCCAGGCTCCTTTGGGAATGTGGGTTTAGCCTGCGGTTCCTCGGCCTGGTTCTGGCTCTGACCCGGCTCTGGCGTCCCCTCCCTGCGCTCCTGGCTGCGCAACCGGCCTCCATCTGTGCGGTCCCTGCTTTGCCGTCCAACCCACCACTGCTCATTCTTCAGGGGAGAGCCCAGACGGCACCTGTCGCTGAAGTGGCTTCCAGGTCCCACGAGAAGCCCCATTGCCCACCCCCAGGCAGCCAGGTACTTGGTGCATAGCTGGTGAGGCCCAGAGTCGGGTCCCTGTGACCCTGTCCCACCTGCCACTGTTTCTCCCCGGTGCGCCCGGGACAGCCCGCACGCCACACCTTCTGCCTCGCCAGCTCCTCAGTGGTGTGCGCACAGTAGGGCTACCAGAGCTGCACACGGAGTCCGGCCAGCTGGCCCCTGCGCTCATGGCCTTGAGAGGTCGGCCTCGGTGGTAACAGGACAGGAGCAGGGCAGCTGGAAGGCCGCAGGGGGTTTGGCCCAATGTCCTGGCCCAGGGACGTGCCGCGTGAACTTGTTCTCGCGCAGCTGAAGTCACACCCAGTTACTACAACAGACGGAAGCCGAGGAGACTTCGCCTGGCTGATGTTTGCGGGTTCCGGGTTCAATCAGCAAAGGCCCCTGGAGGGCTCTGGGTCAGAGTTTGCCCTCAGGTGCAGCCCAGCCCTTGAGGAGGGCATCAGAGCCCCACGCGCCCTGCCCGCCACGGCCGCGTCTACTTACATGGGTGTGCTCTCCTCCGCGTGATGTCCCGGAGGGCGGACCACGGCAAAGCCGTTCTGCACGCGGCACCAGATGGGGGGAAACAGGGAGGAAGAGGGTTCACGTCAGTGAGAAAATGAGCACAGAGGACTGCTGGCAGGCTCCAGCTCGCAGGCACACACCTGCGCACACGGGGACGGGGCAAGGGCCTGGCTGTAAGCACGTCAAAGCCGACTGGGTCCCTGCCTTTAAGGAGATTCCCCGGTTGTTACGGTTACTAAGATAAAAGTGACTTTACTGTTGATGGCTCAGAGGTAAGAAGGTTTGCCGCTGCTCAGCTCAGGGATCTGGATGGGAGTGGATGGGGCACCCTGGGCCCCCCGGTCATGGCCGGTGTCCCCAGGAAGCCACTAGATGGGAACCCTGGGTGCACATCCAGATCCAGCACCAGGGGCTCAACCCAGGGCTCCGGCCCGAGTCTGGCCTGCATGTGAACCGCAGAAAACAAGCAACCCATTTACTCGGAAGCAGCACTCAGGTGCTGGAGAAGCTGCCCCTCCCCGGGACCTCGAAGCCACTGATGCTTCAAGGTTCTCAGCCCCTGCCATGAAAATGACTTCAGCGGGCATGTCTCGTCTCGCCAGTGGGAACCTGAGCAGCCGCGGCTGGGAACGGAGTCCCCGGGGCCAGCGGACTGCGGGGGACAGGCTGTGTACTCAGCCGGCCGCAGGGCCAGCTCCCGGGACAGGGGGAAGGACACAGGCACGTGGCAGCCCTGCCTTCTGCACTCCCCACGCCACAGGGCCAGCCCATCCCCGCGCACGGGCCCCACACGGCTCTGGGGGTGCCCGTGCCCCCGACCACCCTGACTCAGTCTTTCCTTCTCACTGGGCCTCCAGGCAGGGAACTGGCATGTTTCCCCAGCACGCTTCCGCAAGGAGTGCAGCTCGGCCGGAGAGCCTCTGACGTGGCGGGGACCGGACGGATCTCACAAGGTCCCCGCCCGTGAGTGCTCACCGGACACCTCGAGCGAACGAAGGGGACGGATAGGCAAGCACGTGGGGGGCGAGCCCTCGGGTGTCCTCAGGGGCCAGTCTGGAGGTTTTGCGTGAACGTGAGAAGTTGGGCAGACGTGGATCCTGAGCCCCTCCTGACCCTCAGGGGCCCTCCTGACGAGTGTGTGCGGATACCGAGGGTTTCGAGAATGAGGGATTCCTGACACTGTGCAATAGGATGGGGCCAGGCTGCTGAAGAGCTCCAAGCCCGGGAGCCCACACTTCCAAACGGGAGGGCTCCGTGTTGCAGGTGTCGGTGTGGACAAGAGCCCCCAACACCCAGCGGGCTTCGGGGTGACTGTCTCGGGCTCCACACTGCCACGCTCCAGTGGTGGAGCATCAGAGAAGAACCCCCCCAGTTCTCTGGGTTAGCTGTGCTAACCCTAACCCCCGCTCCACGTCCGAGGCAGGCCAGGTTCCTGTGCGAACCGAAGGACAGGCCCCACAGGGGCAGAAGTGGCTCTGGGACTGCGGCTCGTCCGCGCAGGCGGGCATTAGCGCTAGGCTCACAGTCTCGGTTTGGACCTCTAGTACAACCGGTGACAATGGCACAAAAGCTCCCGGGGTTCAACAGTAAGACTGTCAGGTGTTCCCAAGACCCAATCTCGTGAGCCGGTGCGCCGCCCCGCAGATGTTACGGACGTGGGTGGTGTTCCCGTGGATCAGGGCCCACCTCCGCCCCTGGATGGGAGCTGTCCTCCCGTCCTTGTGCCCCCCCCCCCAGAAAGCCCCCGGGAGGTTCCTTTCCAGGCCCATCTCTGCAGGGTCCTCACCGACCTTCAGCTCCCCCGTGGCCACCTTGAAGACCAGCTCGACCACGCAGCCCACGGCCAGGCGGGCCGCTCCTGACGAGTGCACCTCGTTCCATATGGTGTCGCTGTCCACCTGTGGAGACAAGGGTCCCACCGTGAGGTGACGTGTCGGTCGTCACTCCCGCCCCCACTCCCGCGGGGGCCGTGCAGCTGGGGTTCGTGAAGCCTGTGGGCTCTGCCGCTGAGGTCCCAGCACGGAGCCGCTTGCTTCCTCTTCACTAATGATACAGTACGCTCAGCTCATATTCAGGCTTTCTTGGAAAAGAGGCCAAAAATACTAAGTAGGGAAAGAACCATAAATGCAGCAGGGATGGCAAAGCATGACTTCACCCCTTCCCGAGAGTTCCCTGCCTCCTCGCGCGCTCTGTGCACGTGAGGCTTGAGGCAATGTGGTCCCGGTCACCAGGCCCCTGTCCGTTTGGTTTCACCACAGGTATAGGTGAGCGCTAACTACTATCTGCAGAGCGACCTGTGGGACGAGTGGAAATCGGGTGTCCCCGCGGGACGACCGGCCTTCACACTGGCCGCACTGAGCTGCTGCAGCGCTGGGGTGCCGCTGGGATGCGAGGGCGCGAGGGTGGGAGCAGCTGGGAGGAGCCGGCCCTCGGGGGCCTCCCTGGGCTCACGCATGGCTCTGCCCAGGAGACAGGCTGTCAGCCGGCGGGCTGCTCCACCTCCGACAGAGGTGTGGGCACAAACACGGTCAGGTAGTTCCTGTCGCTGTTTTGGTTGATTTGTTTACTCAGGCTCATTAGATGTTTTGAGCTCTGGCTACCGTGGGCATCGAGGACGGAGAAATTTCGGCAGCCTGCTCTGCAGGTCGGCTGGGGCAGGACCGGAGGGCCCAGACAAAGCACGCAGCCCCGGCCACGCCCACGTGCCCCTCGTGGGGATGCCGCCTGCCCAGCACTCACAGCCGGGCCCCGTAGCACGGTGTCTGCCAGGTCTGAGAGCCCCTCCTCCCAGACCAGCCTCCGCCGAGACTGGACGCTCCGGACTCCAGAGCCACAGGCCCGGCAGCCACGCGCAGAGGTGACGCGGCCAAAGCCGTGCCGGCCCCGGTCCATCCAGGCGCCCACGGGCCCCTGCCCACCTGACAGGGACACTGGTCATTATGCGGGTGCACGGATTTCCTGCAGGGAACGCTTGAAGCTTCATCTTCAAAGCAAGATCACTGGAGATACGTTTATGAGGGGTTCGAGCCGTTTCCGGAGGAGTGTTACTGGGGGGGCTATTCTCTTCAATGACCAAACCTCTGTGTTCCTTAAATCGTTTCCAAATGTCCGAAATCGCTCTGCACTTTGCCGTCTCCCCGCGGCATTAATATTCAGCTTCCAAAGCCTGGCTTCTGGCGTAAGTAATGCCACTGGATGGCTAGGCACGGAAGCAGCCACACAAACAGAACTGTCCCGGGCCGGCTAGGTCAGCTGCAGAACCTGCTCAGCACGTCAGTGTGATCCAAGGTGACAGTCCTCGGGGAGCACTGGGGGGAGGGGGCACCAGCTGCCGTGCCTTCCGAGACGGCCAGGATGGCGAGCAGGCCGGCTCCCCGGAGGACTGAGGCCGTTTACACAAAACCACTGGATCATTTCTCCCTAGAATGTGAGGATTCTGTCTTCTGCCCAGGGTGGGAGGGAGGCTGGACACCCTCCACACGCTTTGACGGCTCTCTGTGTGTGACCCCAGGGAAGGAGAGGCCCCATGATGTCCTGCCCAAAGTGAGGGACATGGTCCCAGGCTGTCACTGTCCTGGGAGAACCCATCAGGATGTTCTGCGGCTTCAGAGCCCACACCCTCCAGCTGCTGGCCACCAGCTCCCACTGGTCCGGCCCGGGACGGCTGGGGTACAGCCGAGCTCCGGGAGCACGAGGCTGCGGGTGGGGGCAGAGTGGCAGGAGGGTCCCCAACGCAGCAGCGACAAGCAGAACAAAGAGCCGGCTCTGTGCTTACCCACGGCAAAGCCAGGACCAAGTGGAGGAAATGCGGAGGCCGCTTCTGCACGGATTTAAAAGGGCTGCCCCGGGGAGCCACGGAGCTGGAGGCACAGCCCTCGGGGAGCCACGGAGCTGGAGGCACAGCCCCAGGGCGGCCAAGGCCAGGGAGGGGCCACAGCCCTGCCAGGGAGGAGAGCTCAGCCACAGCAGTCCCCGTGAGGGGAAACGGGGGACCGTGAGGAGGGGAGCAAAGCTGCTTTCTTTTATTTGCTTTGAAAAAAAGTTATCGTGATTCAAAACCTCTCCTTAGCACAGTTAAAGAGAAAACGACATCCCACTCCCTAAATGTCACTTCAAAGTAACTTCCAGGAATAGCGGAACCGCCTCTCCCTACCTGGCCACCACCCAGAGCGCCACCCTCTCACCCACTTTGGCTCCCGGGCTCTACTTTGCGTTCCAAGCCCCTGAGGGGCGGCCCCCACACGGGGACACGTGTGCCCTCCCTACAGAAGAAATGATGGAACACCGTCGTGAGAGACCACCCGAGACCCGCTAGGGCTCATCCGGCCCCCTGATCTGCCCACAGGCTCCCTCTCCTCCCAGCAGGCCTTGGTGGGGTCTCCCACCGTCTCCCTGCTCGGCAGCACGCCTGCGCCTGGATGTGGAGGTAGGTGCGGGCCCGCCTGCGGGTGCCGGCTCTGGAGGCACACTGGGCTGGGGTGCGGGCGGCTTGGCTTCAGCTTTCATTTGCACATTATAAATCCCTGCCTTGGCCAGCACGCTGGGGGCAGGGCAGCCGAATCCAGGCCTTTTCAAGTCTGGCCAAAAATTTGCCCTGAATTAAGAGATTGCAGCCTACTTACAATACAAAATAAAATAACTCTAGGGGGCCTGGTGGTGGCATGAGTAAGTGCCCTTTATTCTCTTTCTGACGGGGTAATTTTCAAAGCAGCGAGGTTTGTAAAGACTCAGGAAGAAAACAATTTTGTTTCATTTCCATAACAGAATCCAGACCTCCAGCTTCACCCCGTGGTCTGTAATCCGGCACACACTCGGCCGCCGTGCAGCCCTGACCCGGGAGGCCTTGCCTCTGCCCGTGCAACAGAACCTCGACGGCCCCCGGGCCCCCAGGGACGAGGCTCGGACTCGGCCTGCTCCCGCCCTTCTCCCGTAACAGGGAGCCCTGGCTGCGGACAGCTGACCTTGGCTGGGCGGAGGGAGGGCTGGCTATGCCCCCTGAGCGTCCTTCCCAGTTCAGAGCCCACAGCAGGGTCAGGGAAAGCTGGGGAAGGACACCGGCTCTCCTGAGGGTCGGCCTGAGCAGGTCTGCTCCTGGACGGGCAGCAAGCACGCCTGGCGAGCAGCTCCACACGCGGCATGTGGCCCATCGACACCGCGCCCCCATGTCCCGAGCTTCAGCTGGGGCTCCGGCACGGTGGGTGCCGTGACCACCCACACCCTGGCTCTACCGCATGACGGACCGCGTTTGAGCAACGGGCAGGCTACTCTGCAGGTGAGGAGGGGACTCCGACCCACACACCAGATCCTGTTTCCCGAGGCGAGCACAGGGGCCGGGACGACCTTCCCGGAGGGTGGTGCCCGGGTCGGCCCCCCAGATGCTCCCAGGCTCCCAGGCCTTTGAAGGGCAGCCCCGCCCACCAGGCCCTGCCGATGGAAAGCACCTGGCAGCAGTTACCACCCCGCGGGAAGCAGGGCAGCGATTTCTGTGACCACTGGGACCTGAGAACAGAAAGGACATCGTTTACACATTAAAGAAGTACTTACCCCAACACCACCGCAGGGCAGCCTGACGAACACCGACGTTAGCGAGCCTGCAGGGAGAAGGACAGCCCCGTCAGGGGGGTGAGGTCACAGGCACCCCACCTCCTCGGAGCACAGTGTGGGCTCTGGAAGCAGGGTACCCATGTGGCACGTGTGGATCACAAATCCATGGACTGAGGGGCAAACTAGTTCCAAAGGCACCAAGGCATCACCGAGGGGCCGGCTGGGGGAGCGCCCGGGGGCCAGATTGGCTTGGGCCGAGAGGGCAGGGCCCCTGTGCCGGGACCTGGAATTCCCCAAGGCCGCAGCTGCTCCTCCGAGGCACGGGCCCCAGAGGTGGGCCCTCCTTCCAGCCCGAGCTCACGCACGCTGCACGGAACAACCCGGAAGGATGCCATCTCACACTAATGAACGCGACCTTGGCTTCTTAGGGAGCCTGCCCTCCCGCCGGCCTGACACCCCCAGGTTCCAAGGCTCCGCTGAGCCCTTGAGACCCGCGGGCGCCCACAGGGCAAGAACAGCAGCCCCGTCCCGTTTATGAATATTCCAAGTCCACCTGACGGTGTGACGTTAAGGAACCATGTTGGAGCTGGCCTTCCAGAAGGCCTTCCCCAGCCCGACACACAAAGGGCAGGTCCCTCCCTCAGAGGGCTCAGCCCTGTGTCTTGGGGACCAGAACGTGGGCTGTGGTCTTCCTCAGTGTGGCCCGTGCTGGCTGGCACCCCGAGCAGACTTCCCTGACATCCCGGGTCGTGGGGCTGCTGCCCCTCTCCGCCACCTGGCTCAGCCTCCACCCGGGTCCCAGGCCTCTCCTGGCAGGTCCTCGGGCCAGCTTTGGATTTTGCTTTCTGGACCTGGCTGAGCTGTGCTCACTGTGGGGAGGCCCACTCCCAGCACCTTCCCCTGGCCCAGACTGGTGCTCGCTCTCCATGCTCAGGAAGGGGCTGGGTCCCAGGACCTGGTCGGGGCCGCCTCACCCCAGCTCTTGATGGGGACCAGAGCAGGCACCGAGCCACCAGGGCCATGCCCCGCACCAGGCCCCCGCCTGCACACTGGTGCACGCTCACCAAGGCCGCCCCCTCCCATGGCCTCTGAAGTGCCGGGATGCCGGCTCCACCCTCATCCCGCTTCTCCCTGCGCCCCTAGCCCTTCTCCACGCCAAGTCCTGCCGACGGCCACTGCCTAGATCCGTGGCTCCTGCTGCCACATGCTCTAGTCAGACACCTTCTGGGTGGAGCCCCTGTGAGGCCGGGGGCGGGTCTGCCTTCCCTCCCTCGGGCTCAGGCTAGCCCCAGGCCGGCGGCACCGACACCACACTGCGACCCTCTGCGGGGAGCCCACAGGAGGGAGAAGGTGGGCTGGGGAACAGCCTGGGCACGAGAGGGCACGGCCGCCAAGCCTCTGATGGTCCTGTGCTGCCCCGCGTCCTGAAACGGGCCTAACAGCTTAGGGCATCGATGGAAGCTGGGTGAGCGGCCCCGACAGGCCCGGCTTCCCGAATGTACACGGCCCCACGTGGCGGCTGGGGATGGTCTCATGACTGGTTCTTGCATCACAGACTTTCCCGTCACCGGAACGAGGCGCTTTCTCCGAGATAACTCACAGGTCCGTGTGTGCGCCCAATTCCAAGGGGAAAGAGCTTCTGCGAAGACACTAGGTTTCTACTTCTGAGATTAGAGCCACGAAGCATCTAGAGACCTTGGCTTTGCTCATGATCCAGCAACCAAAGATCAAAATAGTGAGTGTCACGGCCCCTGGGCGGGCGGGAAGCACAGAGCTGTCACGGGGAAGCAGTTCTGGAAACAGCTCCTGAGGCCGGTGGCCGCTCTCCGCGCATCTCCACCCGTCCCGGCCGCCTGTTCGCCTCTGGCCCTCTCTGGCCTCTGGGGCTCTGGTGAGAAAGGCCACATCTGTCCAGGCAGGGGTGGTGGCTGAGGCACGAAGGGCCACCGTGCTTTTCCCATCATGGCGGCTGCTGACAGGTGGGCTGGGCGGCCGCGGGCGCGGGGAGGGCACGGGCGTTCCCGTCGCTACTGCTGCTCCTCATGTGCCTGCCGCACAGGGCTCTTCTCTCAACCCTTCCCGAGCACTGACAGGCACCCCCGGCCACCCGACCAGGCCCCCCAAAGGCTGGGCCCCCCATACGTCCAGGGAGCGCAGCCCAGCCGCACCATGTCGAGTGACATGATCTCAACGACCATGCAGGTCTTCTCACGTGCGGCTTAGAAATTTGTGGGTTCCGTAAGAAGAGGAGGGAGACTCACAGCAGTGTTCAGATGCTCAGTCAGGGTGGTCAGCAGCACCTGAGATCATCACCAACTCTACCACGTCGGGACCAGTCACATGGTGGGACTTCTGGTTAGGATAATCCCCAAACGTTTAAAAAGCGGTCTCAAGGGGAGAGAACGTAACCGGTTTGGTGTCCTTGTAGCCACGGGAATGGGGTCTTACACACAGTGTTTGGGAGAAAAGAAAGAGGAAACAGAAAGATTTGGGATATCTTTGCTGTAACTATGCACACATACCGTACGTTCTTTACAACAGTGAACATGAAATACACTCGGAAGGCTGTATCCCGGCCAGGGGAGACACGGGGACGAGGACGGCGGGAAGGCATGTTGGCCAGAAACAGGGCAGGGGCCTTCAGGGACCAGTGGTGTCGGTCTGACCTGACGAGGGGCAGCCCCGTCACTGACCTGGGCCCAGGGGGCGCTGATGAAGGGTCAGCCGCCCGGTCCGCTCCGGGCCCTGCTCGGGACTCCCATCTCACTCTTCCCTGAAGCGCCCCCCACGTGCCTGCCTCTCGTTTCTCATCATCTGTCTTCAGCCCACTTTGGAACCAGCTCGGAGACCGAGTCCATTCTTGTGCTGGGCGCTCGAGCCCGCCTCTCCCCGTGACAGGGAAACAGGTTTCCCCCTCTCCCGCCGCTTCTCAAGTTCAGAGAACATGCGTATAAAAGTCCTCTTGGTGGCGGCTTGAGCGACACGCGGCCTCCGAGGGCAGACGCGGGAGGGGGTCTGAACTGGGAAGGGTCCCGGCACTTAGAGGGCAGGCGGGCCACGGACGCCGCAGTGTGCTCGGGGCAGAGCCCCGCTGACCTTGGTGCCACGGATGCCGCAGTGTGCTCGGGGCAGAGCCCCGCTGACCTCGGTGCCACGGACGCCGCAGTGTGCTCGGGGCAGAGCCCCGCTGACCTCGGTGCCACGGACGCCGCAGTGTGCTCGGGGCAGAGCCCCACTGACCTCGGTGCCACGGACGCTGCTGTTGGCGTGCGGTGTCCGGCCAGCTCCTGGCGACCACGGAAGTCAGGGGCTTCCCGGTTCTGTGCCTCGGCAGCACTGGCGACACCACAGGGCCCACGGGTCCCTCCCCCAGGCTAGAGAACCCCCCAGATAGCCGAGGTGCCGCCCTGGCAGGACCCGCGGTTCCCGGAGGACCCTGCAGGGCTCTGGGGGCCTTCTGCATGCAGCCTCCGGGCTGAGCTCCTCCCTCCGAGGCCGCCTATCTTCTCCCCACCGCCCGAGTCCTTGAAGGCTCCTTTCTGGTCCTTTCCTCTGGGTCCAGGTGGCACCCATCTCATTTCTAGACATTGTCTGCCAGGCTGCCATCTCTTCGGGCCCCACAGCCCCCAGGCCCTCCACCAGGGACTTGTCCTCCTGCAGCCCCAGGCCTGGAGCTAGTGACTCAGATCGCCCTGCCCCCTGCCTGAGCCCTGCCCCTTGGCGGCCAGGGTGAGGGCCCTGCTGCTGCTGGGGGGCATACCGCAGTCCCCACAGTGAGCACCCCAGGACCTGAGGCACAGAGCACACCAGTGCACCTTTGTCCACGGGGAGCTGGGGCCACGCTCCTGCCTCTGGCCAGCTAGCCCCACATCTCCTTATGGCCTCACGTCCCACGCTGTACCCTAAACCACGGCTGGGCTTTGTAAGACCAAGTTGCAAGAACAAATCCCACTGTGTGAGCGGAGAACAAAAGCGGCGGCTCCCCCGACAGGACAGGGTGGGGGCCGGGGGGTCTCCAGCTCGCACTCTGGGTGGGCTACAGACCACGCCTGCAGTGAGCAGCTCCGGCCGTCCTTCCAGACCCACTCGGTCTCAGCCCCACTTCCGGGGATAGATGTCCTGGGTGCCAGAAGGGAGCCCCCTGCTAATGCACGCGGCAGGGCCCGGAGGGGGCAAGCGGAAGCCTGGAGAGTGTGGTCCGGGCCCACAGGTGCTGAGACAAGGCTGTTCTGGATGCTTCTACATGGGGACCCGGCTGCCTTCCAGACGTGCTTTCGCCGAGCCGGGGGCTTGGCCTCCGGGACTGGGGTGCAACACTCC
Organism: Spilogale gracilis; assembly: GCA_004023965.1. Classification (NCBI taxonomy): domain Eukaryota; kingdom Metazoa; phylum Chordata; class Mammalia; order Carnivora; family Mephitidae; genus Spilogale; species Spilogale gracilis. Next base: position 46,061 of record PITA01015213.1, read on the forward strand.
CACGCTGCCGGTCAGGCCGATGAGGGTGGGGCCCTCGTGATGGGGGCGGCGCCTTATCAAGGAGGCCCGGCCACTCCCCCTCCTGGCCCCCAGGGAGGACACAGTGAGGTCTGTGACCTGGGAGAGCCCTCTGCCCACCCCTCCAGCAGCCAGGACAGCGAGCCACAGATTCCCGCCGTGGACAACCTCCGTGTGTGTGGTCAGTCGTGGCAGCTGAACGGACAAGGTAGGGCTGACTCTCCGGCCCGCAGCCCAGCGTGCACCCTCTGGGAGCCCGGAGGAGGGATGTCTGCGGACACCTCAGCTCCTCCTCCTCCTTGCCCTCCCTGCATGGGCCAAAGCTTCCGGAGGGACGAGTCTCCGCCCAGCGCTGGGGTTGTGCCGCATGGGCCTTGGAAGCCGGCGCACCTCCCCGGGTCCCTCCCCGGTCCCTCTCCGGGTCCCTGCCGCTCCCAGTCTGTCCCTTCTGCTCCTTGCAGGGGTGGGACAGCGCGGATCTCCTGGTGGTCCTGGGGCCCGGCTCCTGATGGCTCTGAGATGTTTTCTTCCCTTCCTCTCGCCTTCCCTGGGAGCCCCCGGGTGCCAGGAACGCTCTTTCACTCTCTTCTTCCTCCTGAGTTCCAGGGGACTGACCGCACCCACCTTCCTGCCTGGGGTCTCTACCTCCTTGGCCGTGTCCGGGGACTTTGTCTCCTCACTGCTCTTGTCCACGTTATGTGGCCATGGTGGCCCCTCAGGAAGACGATGAGGACAGTTCTGGTTGCCCCGGTGTCCTCCATCTCTCCTGGAAGTCTGTCCTGGGAGCCGCCGTCTCAGACTCGCTCTCCCCACGAAGCGCTTCTCCGGATGTGGGTAATCCTCAGTCGCCCGTTCCTCCGAAGGAGGCCTAGAAGCCACTGGGAGGTCCAGGCACACAGGGGCCTTCCCAACCGGGGGCTCCCTTTCGGGCATGCTCACATCAGCTTCCTCTGGGCCTGCTCTCAAGTGGGGTCTGTACCGTGTGCCCGGCAGGGCCTGCAGGAGGGGCGCCGGGTGAGGAGGGGAGATGGGGCGGTGCGTCGCCCTGCTCTGCTCCAGTCCTCTCGGCCAGGGAACGCTGGGACAGTGTGGGAGGGCAGGCCTCTCCGGATCTCCGGTCCAGCCCCCGCCCAGGACCTCTGCGGTGGCCAGTCCCAGCCACGGGAGTCCATGGGTGCCGTCGGCGGTTTCCGTCTGCAGTGCTGCAGAGCACTCTGGGGCACCTGCTGCCCACCTGCTCCCTCTCCAGCCTCTGCGCCCAGGGCAGTGGGGCTCGGGAAGAACCCACAGGTCTCCTCCCAGCCACCAGTCCCACACTCTCCCCCGACGAGGGCCACTGCCGCCATGTCAGGCAGCTGCGTGCTGGCGGGATTCCCAGCAGAGAGATGAGCTCCCCGTGGGGGCGCAGGAGTGACGGAAGGTGCGAAGGAGGGAATGATGGAGCGAACGCACGCACACGCGAAGGGGCGAGCGCACATGCACGCAGGCGGCGGGATCTGCCCTGCACAGCTTGAGCAAAGCCCCTGGGGAGGAGCCAGCCCTCCACGGTCCCACAGGTTCAAGGTGGCCGCTGGGAGGCTGGGCTGAGAAGTGCCCGGGAAGGGCCGTGAGTGGGCTGGGTCTGCGTCCAAGGGGCCCTAGAGGCTGTTGACGCGTGCCGCTGAGACACCTGCCACCTCAGGGGGCCCTGCCGGCCAGCACGGAGGCCCAGACACTGCAGGGAGCCCTCTCCAGGCTGCAACCCCCCCCGCACCTCCGCCTGACTATTGGCCCCCGCAGGCCCAGAGATCGAGTACCGCCCCCCCCGCCATCGGCCTCATGTAGCGATGCTGTTACAAGACATTCCACAAAACCAGCGGTTCTCACCCCATTGCTAGAGCATGCGGCGGATCCGGGCACCACAGCGGCTGGCCCGGTGAGTGCTGCCGCTGGGACCCCCTCCGGCCCGCAGCTCGGTACCTGGTGCCGCTGCCCGGGGCCAAGGGTGGGACCGGTGGGTGCAGGGCTGGAAACACCACCTCGGGCGGTAAAGGTAAAGAAGGCCTTGAAATACCTAGAAGTTTCTTACTGTCCAGTTTCTGCCTGTTGAGGGGGTTTGTGCCGTAGAGCAGGGCGTGCGTCTCCGAGTGCACAGTCTGCAGTTCCTCCAGCGTGGCTTTGCGTCCGCGGATGCACTGTGGGGACAGACAGGAGGTGGGTGCCGCGCCCCGCGCCGTCGGGGCCCACAGCCAGCGGGCACGCGCCAGCCCAGACAGAGCTGAGCCTGATATGCACGTGGGCGCAAAGTAACGGGGAAACAGAAGCCAACTCGTTGAAAAAATGTTTAAAGAACATTCTGAGGGTTTATATTTTAATTATAACCTCAAAAAACAGATTTAGACCGGTAATTCCAGCCTCCAGCGCCCTCACCTTCCCCGTCACCCAAATGATGCTCCCATCAAACTGCTGCTCTGCTTTCCAGCTGCTAGGGTCTGCGCTGCAGCTGTGCGGGGCGGGCGCTGCTCTCTCGGGGCCCACGGGCACCCAGCCAGGCCCTGCACGCCCCTGAGCCCTGGGAACAAGGCCCTCGGCCCAAGGGCAGCGAGTTGACCCCATCGCGTGCGTGTCTGTCCCCGTTCTCCTTCGCTCTGGTCAGCCTTCACATTTCCACATTTCCTCATTTCCCCAGAAATGCACATAAAATCCATTATTCGTTACTTGGACTCTGCTTATTTAAACTTTAAAAAAGCGAGTGCTTTATAGAATGAGATCAAAGCTCACAGTTCACGCTGACGTGGCTTTCTGAAGACCGTGGTCACCCGGGAGCCTACGTGACCATCTACGTGATCATCTACACGAACATGGAGGCCTCGGTGGTGGTGGTCCAGGGGCGCCCTCGCTCCCTGCCACCCTGTGGAGGACCCGCAACTCCTCACGGGGGACAGCTTCCCAGGGGACTCGCAGGGGACACCCAAGGACACAGGAGGGAAGCGAGAGCAGAGGGGGGTGTGGGACGGCTTGGCCGGGTCTCTGCTAGCCTGGACAGGACTATCATCTCCTCGCCCTCCGCTGCTGACCGGAGCCCAGCGTAGCAGCACGGGGACGCCCGTCTGCAGGTCGAGGGGCACGGACCAGGAGGCCTGGGCCAATTCCTCCACCTTGCCCAGCACCCGACTCTGTCCTCTGCCACCTCGGGGCCTGCGTGGGAGCCTGGTGGAGGCAGGGCCACCCATGCCCCGGGGCTGAGTGAAGCAGGGGCGCACCCGGAGGCCAGCATCCCCGCCCGGTGAGGACACCTGGCTGCGCCCCTCTGGGGTCACCCCAGGGAGGCTGCACGCTTCACCCAGGCCTCTTTCTGACCAAGCTGCTGACTCAGGTCCGACCCGCGCCCGGCAGCCCCTCTCCCGCTCGGTCTCCCGGTCTGCAGGTCTGAGGGTCCCCCGCAGCCCCAGGCCAGGGAGTGGGTGGCACTTGTGCCTCGGGGCCCCAGGAGGGCAGCGGGGCCCGCGGCTCTCATTCTCCTCAGGTGCGCTACTTCATCGTCTCAGTCCTGCCCGTGTGTGCTGTGACGGAGAAGCTCCCCAAGAGGCCCCTGGGCCAAGGGGACCCTCCAGGGAGAGGCCAGAGGAGAAAGAGCAGGTCACGGGGCGTGGGCCTTCGAAGGCCGGGCAGGGCCCTGGGTTGGTCCCGAGGGGGGGGGGGGGGCAGAAGGCACGGAAGGACACCGGGGCACAGGATGTTTCCTCCTAGGGGTGTCCGCCGGGCCAATGCTGCCCCCCAGTGGCGCAGCCTCCCGCCAGAGCCCAGAGCAGGGGCCCTCCACTCCCCAGCAGCCTGGCCGGGTCAGTCCTCCCCAGAGGGCACTGCAGGGCAGGACGCTGGGCCAGCCATCAGGCCCCTGCTCCCTTTGAAAGTCACACATCACCACAAAACCGGTAAACTGAGGGTCACGGGAACCACAATGACTTAAATTCCCCCAAATCCCAGCTTCCGCAGGAGGAGCAGGTGGGCACAGGCGGTGGGCTCCGCTGCCCCCCGCACCCCAGCACGTGCTCACTTGGGCCCTGGTCCAGGGGGGCTGGGGCTGACTGGAGGGTGTGGACGCGGTCACCAACCGCGGGCTCTAGCTCACCACGTGACTGTGCGGGCCAGCCCGCGTCCGCCCACGTCCCATCCCTGTCCCCATGTGGCGGGCGTGTGGGAGGCCGGCCGCCATCGGCCAGCCGTGCTTGTGGGAGGTGGGTGCCGCCAGGCCCCTCCACAGAGGCCCCCGCTCCACACCCCGCTACGGGGGCTGCCGTCTGAGGAGCACGCTGTGCCTCATGGCGGCCGCGCGGGAGGCCAAAGAGCAGTCGGTCGTGGCTTCAGGGAAACGCTGCCCTGCCCCCTCGGACAAAGGGCCTTCCTGCCTTCTTGGGCTGGGGGCTCCCTGAGGCGGGGGGTGAGGGCGGCTCAAGCTTCCTCATGCCATCAGCGGTGGCACTAGCACTGCCGGGCCGGACTTCCTGCTGGACTCGGAGGGTGCTGTGGGCACGGACGGACGTCCAGCCACACTCTGCCGCCTCGGAGGAACCTGACTGCTGGGGAAGCCCTCAAAGGCCCGAGGCTCCCCTACACCCGCCAAGCAGCTTTCAGAAATAGCAAAGAGAACATTCCACAAAAGCCAAAGGATAGACTTCTTGTGGGCCTCCAGATGCTGCCCTTGGGTCAGAGGCCTGATGACGGCCGGGACTGTATCCCAGGAATCAAAGGGGAACATGGCAGGGAAACCGCTCCTCCAGGGACTCTACCAGAGGGAAAACAAGGCACGAGAGGGTTCAGAAAGTAGGCAAGGGCAGAAACAGCATA